>ML787365.1:688219-711774 GCA_009831015.1 Picea engelmannii
AAACAACAATGCAAACTTACCCATCTCTCCTCGCTCCTCGCTAGGAGGTATCGGTATCTCAGGATCTCTCAAGAAATCAATCCCATCATAAGGGTAATCCTCTATGACTAGGATATGTCATGACAACCAAGTAAATAAATCATCATCAAAGGACTCATTGGTCCTTCCACCACCTTGTCATTACAGTAACACTGCCCATCTGAAAACCATAGGAAGAGAGGCCTGATGTCCTTGTACCACCACTCGAGGACTGAAACTCGAAACTCTTTCAAAGAATAAAGAGCATAGAATTGTCCCAAACCCGAAGTTCCTCTATGTCTGCGACTGATAATCTGTCAGTTGCCTCTTCATACAATCTAGCAGTGTAGTGCTCCAATCAAATATTTGTGCATTTAAGAACTGGACTGCACAGTTCATCTGTGCACGGGACACCTGATGTAGAGCCGTAGAACCAGTCATCCTCCCAATAAGAAACACAATCGTCTGTAGTGATAAGTCCTTGATCTTACTTATGGGAACCTGTGAGATCGATCGGTCTTTACCAGAATCACAATAAAGCCCTATCAATTTCGATATGTTATGAGGCCCTAAAGGAAATGTCTGAAAATTGGCTGGTTCCCCTCTCCTGGAGAGGCCAGTCAAAAAATATATGTCCTCTATCGTAGGCACCAGTGACTGCCCCTCTAACATAAATGCCTCTGCGTCGGGATACCAATAATCAACTAAGGCATTCATTAGCCTAGGTTATGCCCGCATAAAAGAACATATGAAGAACTTGAGTAGCCCACATTGCATTAAGGAAACAACAACATTGGGGTCTTCCCCGACCAACTCGCTAACCTCCTCATGTTCTCTTTCCCTCTAGTGAACATGCATCCTGCAAAACACCAAGTTTAGGAGGGTTAACCCTTGTTTCTTTAAATTTTTTCATTAAATAAAGGGGTCCACGCATATTGTAATGAAGACAGTCGTGTGTACATGCGTGTAGTTTTTCCTCTGGCCGAGTTTTCACGCGATCTATCATAAGACAACCCGCGTGGACTTAGGGCCGACCTTTTGAAGGTCGATGCCCCCCCAAAACTTGAAACCAAAAGCATAAATAAATATTTAAATTGCAAGAGGAGAGAGTTTATACTTACTTGGTCCAGACGGATGGTCATTTCATCCACTGTAGCTCCTAGAATCACCACTTTTATCAAAGGGGTTTTTTTGCTCCAGAGTCAATTTCCAAATCAACAATGGTGATAATGAGCTGCAAGCTTCTATTTATAGACTTTTTGGCCCCTTNCCCCCCCTTTATCATTTGTTTTAAACTGAAAACCATTTAGAGTGATTTAGGAGTTGCATTGGAAGGGTATGATCGGGTATCAGGACATTTTTTTGGAGTTTTGGGTCATTTTTGACGGTCCATGGGAAAAACCTCAGATGATCAACTTGAGCATGTAGGTTAGGTTTCCACCCTAAATTTTGTATCTCGTTGTCTTTATCCCTTTGCCATAGGATCGATCCCATCAGGTTGCGACACAGAACCATCATTGTTGCTTTAGAAATGTCGCGATTTGGTGGTAGATCTTACCAGAACATGGATGCCCTAGGTAGATCCTGGTTGTGTTATGGTGTCCATGCTGTCACTAATGAATGTAGGCTCAGGAGTCCTTTTTGTTTTTCCTGATTACGATTTTGAGCCTCATTTGCATGATTCCTTTTCACTCTTCACCTCACCCTCGAGACTCCCAGAAAACATAACGGATCTTCTTTTAAGCCATTTTCAGACCCTCTAAATATGAAAATATTGTCGAGTGATCTTGTGGCCTTTCACACTCATTAAACTGAAATTTGAAGTCACATCTGTCCGACGGTATTTTACCCCTTTTTCGGTCCAGACAGTCAACTGTACAAACAAAGGTATACTCTAAGGAACTTCAGTTCTCTAGAAGAGTACTCTCAGGTATCATTTTAACCCTTTTTCGGGCCCGAGGGACTAAATGTACGAAAAAGGAACCCCCACAGAGTCCATAGTTAATCTCTTTTCAGACTCCCTAAAATTGAAAAGATTGTCGAGTGACCTTATTCTTTCACACTCATTAAAACGGTCCAGAAGAACATTCCTGACGGAGTCCATAGTTAAGATTTTTTCAGACTCCTTAAAAATGAAAAAATGGCTGAGTGATCTTGTCTTTATCACACTCGTTAAAATGGTTTTGAATAGATGTATTTTCGGTGCTAGTTTACCACTTTTTCGAACCGACTAGACTACCTTTGAAAAAGGTACCCCAGTGGAGTCTCCTTTTACATTTTTTCAGACTCTCTAAATATGAAAAATCGTCGAGATTACCTTCTTTGGGCTCATTAAACTCACATCGAAGGACGTTACCATTATGTTTTTTGTTAACCACGTTTGCATACCCACATGTTTGGCCTAATGTCGGCTCCATGTTGCTCTCAACTGAACCATCTAAAGCATGCCTTATATGCAAGCCCTGTAGCACTTTGCCTCTACGTCTTGACACCTTTGGCCCCTGGAGGATTTTTCCCGAGTGTCCTTACTTTGAACATCAATCTTGTCCCTGCGCCCTAAACTTGTATGTTTTCAACACTCGTTCCTCCTTTCTAACGTAACATTCTTTTATTCTTTTTCCAAAATTATTGAAAAAGACAAAAAAAATCAAATATACCCGAAAAAGAGGAAGGGAAAAGTATTTTCTTTATTGGCAGCATAATGAGTCTCCCTTGGATAAAGCACATCTGTCCATTTGTTCGTAAAAATCTGGGATTTAATATTACCTTAGGAAGTTGTTCTTGATACATAGAGTTGTGTCCTCCTCTGTTTGGTTATTCTTCCAAACATATGGAGAGTTTGTGTTGCCTCCTGCCTTGTAAACTTATGTTAAGGCCATGCTGCTTGAGTCTCATCATTTGTCATGCTATTGTCCAAGGGAATTTTTTACCAAGCCTGAGTCGGCCCCTTTGCAGTTTGTCTCTTACCCTCATACCCGACCATCCTGAATGTCCAATCAAGTCTTTGTTCGAAATCAATGAAGCCTTCAGTCTGATCATCAAGATTCTTTAGTCCATGACCGACAAGTCATCGAAGACCTCTGGGTAGTGAAGTCGTACACTCATATTACACTCCTACTCGAGTTTTGAATATTTTGAAGTTGTTTCTTGAGCTCTGAAGACATCATATCCAACCATCAATCCTTATCAGCTTCTAAGAAGATGGATACTCTACACATATATGTTTTTGATTTCGAGATGTAGCTCCACTGTTTATTGCTCGTGGCTACACTTTATATAGTTATATGACATGGATCTATAGTGTATTTGATTGGTAGCCATGATTTTATTTTATCCCGAGCATGGGTATGCCCGCCTCGGTGAGAAAATTATTATTTTGCAGATGACACCTTCCGATTTCTGGTCCCTGGGCTCACTTGTTCGACACATCGGTGAATATTTTTAATGTATTTCAGCCATCAGATGCTCTTCTGACCTCACACATTAGGGGGCATCTTTTATAACCCTAATTTGTACCAGACATGCTTACCTGGTATCAAGCCATCTTAGATTCCTTCTTTGCCAAAACACTGATGAACAACTCTTCTTAAAAACCCCTTTTATAAAGGCCCATGCACCCTGATACTTTATTGCACGCGTGTACACTCTGGCTGACCCAAGACAGCCTGTGTATACCTACAAAATCATGAAAACAGGAAAGTTGTTGATGGAACACACAGCTTTGGGTAAGTTAACTAAACCTTTCAGCCATGCATGGCCGGAAGTTCGACCAAATACCTAGCTTCTTCTAGCCTATAAAATAAGGGTTAGGGGTCCCATTTGGAAGAGGATAATCATAGTAAAGAAACTATACCCGATTGTGCATTCCCTTTGTCCCAACCTTTAGCCATCCTTGTGCAAATAGTAGTATAGAGCAAAGAAGTTGGAGGACAGTTGAAGAGGAGCTCAGGACCAGGTTCGTGGAGCAGTGGCCGGCTTCATCATTGTAAGTTGATTTATTGAAGTTAATAATAAATAAGTACTTTTCCCATCCCACCATATGAGGTTTTCATTGTTTATTTCGTACATATTGGTTAAATATCTAACCCATTAATCTGTAGATCAAATGCATGTGGAGTTCTTTGTTTATCTTGTGTGAATGTAGGTCATCCTTGGGAGGAGAGATGCATTCAAAGAGCGACTAAGCGTGAAGAAGGTTCGATATCAAATGCTCGAAATAATGTATGCTCACTTGATCTTCTTAACTACGTATTTGCTTAAGAATAATGGGGATTAGGCCTGGGATGACGGTACAAAGTAGGAATCTTTAGGTCCTTTCTGCATGCATGATAAAAACCTAAGTGCTAGTCCATAGAGGGATTTTCCACTCACAACAGTGAACCAAGTGATCGAAGACATGTTAAGGATGTATGTGATGGATAAATCATCTAACTGGGAATATTATCTACACTTGGTAGAATTTTCCTACAACAATGGGTATCAGAAGTCACTGAAGATGAGCCTGTTTGAAGCACTTTATGGTAGAAAGTACAACACCCTAGTAAGTTGGGACGAACCAACTAATAGGGAAGTGGTTGGGCTAGAATTGCTCAAGAAAATGGAAGATAAAATGCTGAAGATAAAACATAATTTGAAGGTTTCCCAAGGCAGGAAAAAAATCTATGCTCATAAGAACATAACTCACAGGTAATTTAAAGTAGGGGATTATGTATTATTGAAAGTGAAGGCCAACAGAAGCTCCCTGAAGTTGGGAAATTTTTCAAAGTTAGTAGCCAAATTTTTTGGGCCATTTGAAATCCTAGAGAGGATTGGTCTAGTATCATATAGGATTTCATTTCCTGCATGCATGTCTATACATAATGTATTTCATGCGTCATTAATTAAGAAATATGTACCTGATGCTAATCATGTTATTGATTGGACTTTGATTTAAGTGGAGCAGGAAAGCGATTTTTAGGTGCATCCGGTGCGTATAATGGACTAGAAAAGAAAGCAGCTCCGGAATCAAGACATAGGGCTTGTAAAAGTCTAGTGGACCTGGTACGGTCCTAAGGATGCAACATGGGATCATGAAGATGTTATGCAAGAATAATACCCGCATGTTTTTTAATATTTTGGAAATCTTCTTTTTGTTGTATAAGTAAGTTGCACTGAGTACAATACAAAATAAGGGGAGGGGATTGTAACACCCCAACGTCGAGCCCCTGCTAAATTGTAATTATGTTTATATGTGTTGGGGCTCAGAAATTTCCTATTTTCATCCACCTTTCCCTTCATCATTCTCCACATTTCATTGCCCCATTAACCTTTAACGATGTCATTTCATAAATATACTTGGGTTTCACCTTATTATTTTCCACTTATTTCATTTTATTATTAAAAGGGAATTTGTGATTAAATGTTAGAAAATTGACATGTTTTCATATATATCTAAAAAATGTGTGAGCTTTGTAATGTGTAGGAATATGAGAAGGATTAATTCAAAAGGACATCTCGAATACTTCCTCCACAATTTCAATATTTGAGGAGATAATTCAAGTCCATTCCAAGGAGAGGATCATGGAGATTTGGTTGGAATATCTTATCCAAGATATATGAGAGATATGTGTGAGGATTTGAAGGGATTATATTTTGTAATAATGGGAAATAGGTTGAGAGAAAAGTGGATCTGTAATAATGAGATGGTTATCTTATCTTCAAGGATCTCATGTATAAAAGAGAATGCTCTCTCTTCATGAGAATTCAGTTAGATTATGTAATTAGAATCAGAGTAGTCATTAGGATTCGAAAGAAAAAGGGATTCTTAGATTTGATTCATGGTTTTGGTTTTCATGTTTTCATTATTCTTTTATATAGATTGATTTGATTATTGTAATATAATATTGCTTCATTGGTGATATCTCACATATGATGTTGTGTCATTCAACTCTTCACGTGTTGTACTTGTTTTTCCTTCATGTAGTTCTCCATTTCTAGATTAATTCCATTTACGCAATTTCTCATTCTTAGAGTAATTTAATTTATGCAACTAGATTAATTCAATTTTAGTTGTGTGTCAGATTAATGATTCAATTTCAATTGTGTGCTAGATTAATGATGCAATGTGAGTCATGTGTTAGATTAATGATTCAATTTTAGTTGTAGCTTAAACATTAGATTAGATTAGTCATGCTTCAATCTTGCATATACTTTCATGTGATTCATTAGTTTACGAACCTCGGGTTGACAAATTAGATAGTTGGGCAAGTACTACAACTCAATTAATACAACATTAGTTCGGCCCAATATAACGACTGTCATTCCCTTGTCACAATTTTTGTTCCTTTTGTTGTTCATTTGAACGGAATAATTGTTGTTCCTTTTGTTACGATTGTTGTCCCTTTGTAGGTGTTGCATCTCTGGAAGACGGGTATTGAAAATAGAAGGTAAGAACCTACATAGACAACAAGTAAAACACTTGTGCCAGCGCCTACCTTTGGATGATGAATAAAGGTTATATTTTAGGACATCGTTAGAGCCCAACATTTTGGCGTCGTTCCCGAGGAAGAACGATGGATTTAGGTATTAGTTTCTTTTTCATTTCAATTCATGAAAGTGTGATCTAGATGTGTTCATAAGGGGTCATATAAGATCATGAGAGGAGACTCCTCGTGTTCTCCCTACCAACTAGGTAGAAGTAATTTCAATTTCTGCAAGATTAGTTTCAATTTCCGCAAGTGTGATCTAGATGTGTTGGTAAGGGGTCATAGAAGCTTGTGAGAGGATACTCCTCATGTTCTCCCTACCAACTACGTAGAAGTAATTTCAATTTCTGAAAGTGTGATCTAGATATGTTGGTAAGGGGACATAGAAGCTCGTGAGAGGAGACTCCTCATGTTCTCCCTACTAACTAGGTAGAAGTAATTTCAATTTATGCAAATTTCAATTCATGCAAGAGTAGTTTTAATTTTTCCAAGTGTGATATACATGTGTTGGTTCTAAGGGTCATAGAATTGCTTCAATGTAGATTCCTCACTATCCCTACCAACTATCAGGAACATTTTAATTTTCACAACTGTGAAGAGTAATTTTTTTTATGTTTTAGCAAGAGTGTTTTTTTTTTCTTAAGTTTTTCATTTTGATTTGGGTGTTGTAAGAATCATTTTTTTAACATGATTTAAAAATGAATTTAATCTTGGAACAACTCACTCAGATCCTTGCAAAATTTGGGGTCTCCTCTTCTCTGGAAGAAGAGATCTTGAAAACAGTCGAAAGCTTATTCACTCCTCCTGAGGCGAACGAAGAGTCAACAACAAAGAACCTTGCATATTTAATGAAGAATCATTAGGCATGCAAGAGGTTGAGGAGGACAGCGAGGAGCTGCAACATGATATGAGTGGGACAAATTATGCCTATGAAAGCTTGATCAAATGCTGGTTTCAAGAAAGTACTAGGTTAGTTCCACTTAGTTTTCCTTTCTATTTTATTAATTTAAAACTTCAGCAGCTAATTTTGCACGCCCATACACATTCTCGAGTATCAATTGCGAAATTGAAAGAAAACATATTTTTATTATTGTTGTGTGCATGGCTAAATTGTTTGTTTGATTATACGTAACTAATCTCTCATTCCTAATTAGTGTAGTGTAGGTAGGGTTTTATTTTCAAGTTTTTTATTTTTTCTAGAATAAGTATGCTCTCCTCTGCGCTTCGTGCGACCGTGAGGATCAGAAAGTAGCATGACTAATTGATTGATTTCAGGAATATAAATTAATTGATGAAAATAAAAAATTTCCTAATCTATTGTTTTCGTCTTCCATTTGCTCATAGATTTTTAATAAGCTTGTAAAATAGTTTTTATTCTTTACTTTAAAAGCATAATAAATAAAAATACAAACATAAATAAAATTTGTGCATCCTCACACATAAAGCCTGCAAGATAAATTTTTATTTTTTACAATAAAAGAAAAATAAAAATGGCGCATCTTCCATCTGTAGATCAAAACAGTAAAACAATAAGAAATATATATATATATATATATATATATATATATATATATATATATATATATATATATATATATATATATATATATAANAATAAAAATAATAATAATAAATAATAATAAAAATAAAATAAAAATAGAGAATCTGCCAAGCCCGAGAAACAATCTACCACCATCAAACCACAACAGAATACATATCATTTTCCTCGCTCCTGCTCTCCTTTTCCATGGTCGCATGCTGACTCTGTATATCAAAGACTGGACTTTTTTTCGTTACAACATATAAATTCTGGTTCTGAAAATATACTATTATCTTTTCGTCCATGGAAGCAGATTGCTCCCTCGTTAACATAAACTTTCCTTCAAGTTAATTATATCTAGAGGTCTGTGTCATCAATTCTTGATTCAAAACCTCATTCTCTCCTTGGATTTGTTGTGAATCATTTAATAATGTTTTCGTTTCTTTTCTGATATTATTCAGTTGCACAGTTGCTTCACCATATGCTATCATTACTGCGGCCAACTCTGCATGCATATCTTATATGACCGAGCAATGAAATTTTGATTATCCGATTTGATTGTATTAATGATTTGCAATGATCTTCTCCCATATTGGCGATATCATTTCATAATCGTCAGCCTCCATGACAGGTCTGTTGCGCTCCCAAAAATTGAAAACGATATGCTACCAATAATTTTTGAGTGTATTTCTAACAAAATGCAGGGATTGCGATTGGAATGGGTTACGAGTTTGCCATGTTTACTTTGATAGCTACGCCAAAATAATATTTGATGGCTCTTTCTATTAATCTAGATGCGCTTTCTATCTCAAGATTTGATTGTTTCAATAATAAGGAATTATTATTTTTTATTTTATTTTATCTTTCAAATCACTTGAGCGCACTTATTAATTGAGAATTAATTAATTTCAGGGAATCAGTTCTAACCATGTGCAATAGTTTGTTTTCTTCGTTTTCTTATAAGAGTCCAAGAACAATTAGCCAAATCTTATGCATCAATTGTTAAGGTTCAGGCACCGTCCATTCCAAGGACAATACCAATAAATGTTGAACGACAAGCAACTGCTGCTACACAAACATTGATTCCCTCTAAGTCATCAGGACCTTCTGCTCCCAATTCCATAGAGAACAATAGTTCTCTTGAAGAAAAAACTGATGGGAGCTCAATCTATATTAAAAAATTTCCTTTGAATGCTACAAGTTCCCAACTTGAAGAAGAGTTCAAGAAGTTTGGGCCCATTAAGGATGATGGTGTCCAAGTTAGAAGTAACAAGCAAAAACGCTTATGTTATGGTTTCATGGAATTCATGTCATCAAGTTCTATGCAGAGTGCTATAGAGTCATCACCAATTACCATTGGGGGATGCCCAACATATGTTGAGGAGAAGAGGCCCGCTGGCCCTAGAGCTATCCATGGATGGTTCCCACCTAGAAGAGATGATTTTGCAAACAGAGGCGATTTTTTTGCTCATGGGTGAGGTCCTTCTGGGCATGGTGGTTCTGAAGGATACCAAAGGATTGATCAATTTGGAAATGGTAGTATGGATGCTCGGCCAAATGGTGTGAATCAGATGTCTAGAAATGGGCAGAGGGTTGGCTCTCTTGCTACATGATATGTTCTATCAATATCTACTGAAGATTGGGTGCAATAGATATTCGAATACATATGTTAGCGTGCTGCAAAGAACCATGCTTCGATCTGGTTCAACACTTCTATTTGCAAACGCTTAAAACGTGCATTCTCAGTCGGCATGCCACTGCCAAAGTGGTAATAAATAGATCGCCTTACCTCGCTGATTCTTTGTGCATACTGCAATTAGATTTGAGGAATTAGAAATGCAATCTTTGATTCCTGCCTCCCAAAAAAAAAATGCTTCAACCACCCATTTTATCCCATAGTGTCGGTGGAAGCAGATTGGATGGGTAGAACTATGGAAAATTGAACAGACAGACGTTAACTGTGTTTTCTTTTCTTTTTCAATAGAGAGTTCAATTGGGCAGAGTTTGACTGGCACAGTATCAAGAAGAGGATCTCTGTTCAGCCATGTAGACTATAGTTTCGAGAAAAGAATGGCATAAAACAAGACTAAGCCAAATAAAAATTATATCATCCTTTCATTGCTTGCTTCCGAAAAATGGAGGATTCCCCGAGTAATATGTCTTGATCTAGGACTGAGAGAGACCACTCAGATGACCACAATACGAACAAGATATGTGGCATGGACTTGCCATCGTATTTTGTACTCATCTTTCTCTAGGCATCTTGAGCGATTTCGCCTAAGCATACTCTACCCCATAGTTTACCCTAAAGTCATCTCACCGACATGCACATGTCAATTAAAAATTACAGGGAAACATTGGGCTTAAAGCATGCATGGATTCACAAGTAACATTGCTACAACTTTACAAGCTCGACATGGAAAGGACATCCATGGAATCCCATGGGAAAGATTGCATTTCACAAGGGAAAGCTATCGTGAAACTAGATTACAACAGTCAGATACGAATGAAAGCACTATAACTTCCACATCCATGAGGATTGCATTTGTGCTCACCCTAAGCTTCATCATCCCTCTCATCCACAACATAGGCTCGTGCTCAGCAAAGAAGAACAAGACTTACCCCAACGTCCATGCGATATCTGTGGAAAAGAGGTTTCAGGATCTTTATATTATGCCTACCTTGAGCAGTGTGACGTGCACAACTATGCGTTATAGGATAAAAAATCCTTGGCATCGACACTATCTTCAACTGCTGGATACTTCACGAACATCAAAACTTCCCGTATGCGACTTCTTTTTCCACGTTCCATGCACTAGATTATCTCTCCTTCTCTTGCAATAGATCAGATTCCAAATTCTAATATGGGGCCGAGACTGAGCAGCTCCAAGTTCATACCCATGCCCTATGCAACAAATATTAGTGCACCAGAATGAAAATCCATTTGTGACGCTGACTTTGAAGTGAATTTTTTGAAGGAATTAAAATCCATCCAGAGCAGAGATCGATAAGGCCAGATATCCTTCTTCAGGTGAACGCGCGGGGCTGCAACATGAACGAACATAACGACCATTTTATTTGGTTCTCCAACATTTATGGTTGATTCCCCCAAGGATTAAAAAACACAGAATTGATGTCAAAGGCAGATGTCGGGCGTTACAAAAATTTCTTCTATAGGCTGGAGCATTCATGGTGTCCTGCGCTACAGGTATATGAAAGTTTTTTTTTCTTTTTTTTTTTATTATTATTAGTTTGTTTTATTATAAACAATTAAAAAAAATAAAAATTGTTTGTTTTATTATCAACAATTTCTATTTCTTTTTTTATAATAACCAAAAAAACAAAAAACATATATTGTTTTTTATTTCTTTTTGTTTTATTAAAAATAATAATAAAAATAAAAATAAAAATAAAACAAATAATCATATGTATATAGTAATAGAATTAGGTCAAACATAATAAAATAAAACAAAATAAATAAATAAAAATAAAGTAAAAAATAAAAATTTATAAAACATATAAACAAATTATAAAAATTAAAACAACAAAAACAAATAACATTGCAAATGGACGTTTTTATAAATTCCTGAAAGCAAATGGAAACATGTTTTTGCTCTTTTACACCAAGCAAGCAATTAACGATGAAACAAGCATGCACACAACGACCACGACAAGAGGTTTAAAACCGCATTTTATTTATTTTTACTTTGTCGCATTTGTCCTTCTTTCTGCATATTATATTTTCAAACATATCACAAAGTTTTCATGCAGGATCTGTACTAAGTTTTTTTCAAATGTGCGGTCGATCACATCTTGTTGTTGAAGTGATTTTCAAAGATCACAAAACTTTTGGAAAAAAAAACATGTCTTATTGACTGCTTGAAGGAGTTGTTACTCATCATAAACATCATGATGTTTGTTGTTACACAAAAACCTTTTCATAAACTCATTTGTGTCATGAATGTCTTACTCAATTTCTCCTTCAAAGAATATTGGTCATCCCTATGTTGAAGCCCATATTCCATTGAATTATCCTTCATGACTTCGCACACGCCTATCTTTCTAAGTCGCATACATCTCTTTAGATTTTTCAATTCAGTTTTCGTTGTCAATAAAACTATCCATCTCCCTTTCCATGACTACATTGCCTTGCCATACACACTGTTACTAATGAGATATTTTCATTTATAGTCCTATCACTCTTTTTATCCAACCTTGCGTTGAATGATGTGGGATTCCTTAAGGCCCGCCTTTCAACAAGTATTTCCCCATCGACCTCAACACCTTATCTGGGATATAGAATAGAGTCCATTTTTGAGTGCGTGGAGGCTTGTGTGCCTTAATGGAAAGTTCTCTCGCTGACAATCATGGGAATACATCAATGTCCCTTGATCTTCAGATCTTGCAAGTGGCTCGACATCAGCTCATTCATTCTCACTTCACAAGATGTACTCAAGTACATTGGCACTCATTGACATCAATGATGAGTTGTCTCGCATTGGCTAACGACATTCATCATTGGTCGGTAATCCAATGAATTATTTTCATGCTCGACATCGACACATTCATTCGCATGACTAGAATTGTACCATAAGGTTTAGCAGCGGGTGAAGACTATACACTTTTCATGACTCTATCAACAGTTACAACAACATGACTTCATCTATACGAGAGTACCAGAGTTCCACTTTCATCATTTCTCTTTTCCATGATTCATTCAGCCACAATTCAGATTCCTCCACTCCACATTCTCTGATCCAGCAAGCAGTAGTTGTCGCTCCAACAACAGTCACTTTTCACATGATCCTGTAGCAGTAACATCTTCCATGCTCTAGCAGCCGCATCAACCATATTCATGTTGCATAGTTCATCAACATTTTGGGTAAGTGGAGGTATGTTATTTTCTAAACTTTAATCATGTAATTCCTCAACTACTAGCAATGAATAATTTGGAAAATTCCCTCACCCAGTTCCCTTTCCTTTTCACTTCTATGAATTATGCCATGTTGCATGAGGACATGCAACACGTTAAGTTGGGGGGTAGGGGACTTTATTCACTATCATCACTCCATTTTTCCAATACCATCATTCCATTTTTCGTCTCATTTACCAGTTATGAACATTTATTTTCCAACGATACTCTGTTGCACTTTGCTTCATAATCATTGATATACATATTGGCATGATTCACACATATACAAAAAAAGGGATTTCTTATACTCAGTGATGTTTCCTTATGCACATTGATAACATATATTTTCCAGTAAGAATATGGGAAAATTAGTATCATAACATCAAGAGAACAAATAAATGAAATGAATGTTGTTAACACAAGAACCAACATTCTTTATATTCATGGTTGTCACACAAGAAACAACCATAAGAAAATGACAGTTGTTACTCATGTAAATCCCATCCTGGAAACATTCATTATCATCACTCAAAGCCAACATTCAGATGCCAAAATTTCTTGAGAAGATCCATGCATGGTTGCATGAGGACATGCAACAAGTTAAGTTGGGGGGTATGTTGGGGCTCAGAAATGTCCTATTTTCATCCACCTTTCCCTTCATCATTCTCCACATTTCATCACCCCATTAACCTTTCATGATATCATTTCATAAATATACTTAGGTTTCACCTTATTATTTTCCACTTTATTCATTTTAGTATTAAAAGGGAATTTGTGATCAAATATTAGAAAATTGACATGTTTTCATATATATCTCAAAAATGTGTGAGCTTTGTAATGTGTAGGAATATGAGAAGGATTAATTCAAAAGGACATCTCGAATACTTCCTCCACCATTTCAATATTTGAGGAGATAATTCAAGCCCATTCCAAGGAGAGGATCATGGAGATTTGGTTGGAATATCTTATCCAAGATATATGAGAGATATGTGTGAGGATTTGAAGGGATTATATTTTGTAATAATGGGAAATAGGTTGAGAGAAAAGTGGATCTGTAATAATGAGATGGTTATCATATCTTCAAGGCTCTCATGTATAAAAGAGAGTGCTCTCTTTTCATGAGGATTCAATTAGATTATGTAATTAGAATCAGAGTAGTCATGAGAATTTGAAAGAGAAAGGGATTCTTAGATTTGATTCATGGTTTTGGTTTTCATGCTTTCATTATTCTTTTATAAAGATTTATTTGATTATTGTAATATAAGATTGCTTCATTGGTGAGATCTCGCATATGATGTTGTGTCATTCAACTCTTCACATGTTGTACTTGTTTTCCTTCATGTAGTTCTCCATTTCTAGATTAATTCCATTTACGCAATTTCCCATTCTTAGAGTAATTTCATTTACGCAATTAGATTAATTCAATTTCAGTCATGTGTTAGATTAATGATTCAATTTCAGTCGTGTGATAGATTAATAATTCAATGTCAGTCATGTGTTAGATTAATGATTCAATTTCAGTTGTATCTTAAATTAGATTAGATTAGTCACGCTTCAATCTTTCATATACTTTGTGTGTGCTTCGTCAGTTTACGAACCCCGGGTTGACAAATTAGATAATTGGGCAAGTACTACAACTCAATTAATACAACATTAGTTCGGCCCAATATAATGATTTTCGTTCCCTTGTCACGATTGTTGTTCCTTTTGTTGTTCATTTGAACAAAACAATTGCCATTCCTTTTGTTATGATTGTTGTCCCTTTGCAGGGGTTGCATCTATGGAGGATTGGTATTGAAAACAGAAGGTAAGAACCTACGTAGGCAACAAGTAAAACACTTGCGCCAACACCTACCTTTGGATGATGCATAGAGGTTATATTTTATGACATATTTAGAACCCAACAATAGGCTGGTGAGCCAAGTATTTATAAGCTAAATACTTATATGTTTATTAGGCCGAAGAGCCTAGATGCTTAAGGCCATGAGCCTAATTTTTGTACATGCAAATGCACATATCATTAATACAATTACACTGTTGCATGTAGACCGACCACGAAGAAAGAGTTATGGGGGACCAAGATCTACTAGGTAGGTTAAGGGAGGGGGATAAGTGTCTAGGCCTAGGGGCTAAGATAGAGGGATTACCTCTGAGAGAATAATATTTTATTATTATTTCCTAAAGGCTAAGGTGGACATAATCAGTGTTGTCATAAGTTCCTGAGAAAGGGAACGAGTGCTAAGTGGAACTCATGCATCTCCATGAAGACAGGTGTCAACCTGGGTGCATGCAGTTATAGTTGGGAAGAGCAACTCATTGGGGGTTCACTTCCCATTCTAGAGTTTCCCCCCATCCTTGTGCCCTGGACCAGTCTCCATCCTCACGACCCTTATGATTTTCTCGAAGTCTGTCACCCTTCCTGATTCACCAGGGATTCACACATTGAACCAATTCTTCATCATCATCGCCTATGTATATAACACACACCTTTTGAATCCTATAGTCATACTTGAGTTATCCCACATGTCTCATGTGAAACTCGATGCACCCTGTATCTTACCTGAACCGTACCATACCTTAACGGTTTGTTGTTACAACCCACATAATTCCTTGACTGAGCATGGCTTGATCCCATCGTCTTTTCTATACTATGCTTTGTTGTTACCATCACCTTTTCTGGAATTGGCTTAGAAGCTGGACTAAAGAAGTAGGTTGTCAGGCCTGTGGTTTGAAGAAGTGAGTTGTCAGGCTCATGGTTTGAAGAAGTAGGTTATTAGGCATGCAAGAAACTCTCTCTACGAGAGAGAGGTTGTTGGGTAAGTTTTTTTTTAGAGGGATCCCAACTACAGCTATAGTGCTCAGAGAATTCTTGTCCAGCCTATTGTTGAAGCCCTGGAAGGGAACTGGGGAAGCCAAAGGACTATTGAGCAGAGAACGGGCACACTTTCTAGGGTGGGATAGGCATGTGGGGATTGAGAGGTTGTAGGTTGTTAGTGTGAGATGACCTGGGAGATAATCCTTCCTGTTGACCTGTGCGACTTTCCTCTTGCCCTTGCCAAACCTAGGAATCCCTTTCCTGGTGGAGTTTAGTTCCATCTCAGGGTGACCCACTATTGAGCGTGATGAGTAGTGTGGTATAAGCATGGGAGGTTCGTGGAAGGTCTGCACACAGTTGGTGGTCATATATTAAAAGATAAGTACCAAATCCTTGTGCTTGATTATTTTAGTGATGTATTAAAATTACATGTCTATGATTCTTACAATCTTATCATGTGATTCATTGCATGTATGTGTTACTATTATTTCTGCTTTAAGCTATGTATGAACAAAATGTTATAATTGCTTAATTGAATTAGATAGTTATGTAAACAAATAAATGGTATCAAAGAATAAATGTTATTCAGTGGCATGATTTGGCCTATTGGTTAAGGTTGGGTATCTCACGAATTGGTATTAGAGCTAGTTGGAAAAAGATAAGGTTGTTTGGGTAGCATTACCTGATGGAGGTTGAAGGTCGGGGACGTTACAAGTCCTTTCCCAAAACTTCTTTAATATAAATAATAATAATAAAATGTTCAAATGTTTAGAAATGGAGGGACATTACGTCCTCCACCCCTTGAATTGAACAACATCCTCGGTGTTCCCATATGAGAATTTCAACTCTGTAACATGAATGGATAACCCTTCCTCATGGGTTATTACATTTCCCAAGTGGCCTCTTCAAGAACAAAGTGATTTCACCACACTTTAACCTGAACGATGGATAAGTTCTGCAACATAGTTTCCTTCCTGTCGATAATCTGTAACGGTTCCACCTGGAAGTTTCCTTTTGGTTCCACCTAAATCATATTCCAATTTACAATGTCAGTTACATCATGCATAAAAAATTTAACAATGAAACATGAAATACATGGTGTACTTTTAACTTGGTTTGTAGTGCAATTTGATAGACCACTGGCCCCACTGTGGCAAGCACTTCAAAAGGGTCATAATATTGTGGTGACAACTTGGAACTTTTTCTCAACTTGAAAGAACTATTTTTGGGTTTAACTTTTAGATAAACATGATCAACTATGTTGTATTTTGTATATGTCCTTTTTAAATTTTCAAAACTCTTTTTTCTTTCCTATGCATTTTTTAAATTCTATTTTTCTTTCAAAACAATTGTTTCCACTTATTTTAATATGTCAGGACCCAAAATAATTCTATCTACTAGACTAGCCCAACTAACGGGTGTTCAACACTTCTTGTCATACATCACTTTGAAATGACTCATTTTTAATGAAGTAAAATAACCATTATTATATGAAAACTCAACCAGATGAAGGTAATATTCCCACTTAGTGGGGAAGTACATTACATACATCTGCAACATATCCTCTACAATTTGGTTAGTCCTTTCGATCTTACTCTCATTTGAGGATGATATGAAACACTCAAAACTCAGTTGAGTGTCCAAACCATTGAACAATGTTTTCCAGAAATTCAAAGTGAACTTCATATTTCTATTTGAAATGATTTTCTTGGGTAAACCATGCATCCTAAAAGTTTCCTTCATGAAAATATCTACAATGTTTATGGCTTTGTGGGTAGATTTTACTGGAATAAAATGTGCATATTTTGAGAGTTTGTGTACTACTATCATTATAGAGTCATTTTGTTTATTAGTTATAGGTAACACTATAATGAAATACATACTAATATCTTCCAATTTCCACTCATAAATGGGTATGGGCTACAATAATTCGGTTGGGTGACAGTGTTAAGTCTTAATTTGATGGCACTCTCGACACTTAGCCAAATATTCAACTACTGAAGTTTTCATCCAAGGCCAAAAGTACTCCTTCTTCAAAGTTGTTAAAGTCTTTTGGTAACCTCAGTAACCTAAAAAATGTTTCTTATGTAATTACTCTATTATCAAATTCTTTAATTATGTGTGGTTTGGAAATTTGTAATACACCTAGTATATTACATTTCTTATTATTTAAGGCTCACGACATCCACTTAAAAAGTAGATTGTGTTTTTGTATAACACTAAACCTTCCTGATTGGAGCTGAATTTTGACTCACCCTAATATGATTTATCATTCTAACATTTTTCCTGAATTTTCTCGTAATTCTCATCATTTATGTAATTTTTAGTTTCAGATCATATTGTATATTACTCCTAGAAATTACATTTATTTACCTACTAAGTGCATCTACTATCTTCTTCTTCTTTTTTCCTTTGATATGTTATATTTCAAAATCATACTCATTTAGGAAAGCCAAGCATCTATCTTATCTTTCATTCAAGTTCTTCTAGCTGAAAACGTGTTTAAGACTAATATTATTTGTTTTCAACAAAAACTTATTTCCTAATAGATAGTTTCGCCAAATTTTCAAAGCATGCACAACAAGAGGAAATTCTAGATAATGAGGTGCATAATTTTCTTCATGAGGTTTTACTTTCCGTGATTCATTGAAAATTACATAATTATCCTACATTAATACTCTCCCATTCCTTCCTTTGAAGTATCAATACAGACCACAAATTCGTTATGTGGATCTGTTATCCTCATACTAGGTGCTCTCGTTAACAACTATTTTAGCTTTTCAAATCTTTCTTAACATTTTTCATTCTATTTAATTGTGACTCCCTTTTTCTACAACGAGGTTATTGGATAAGAAAGTTTTGAAAACCCCTCTATGAATCTATGATAATACCCTATAATTCCCATTAAAGATCAGACATCTGACACATCCTTTGGATACATGTTTTTGATTTATCATACCTTCTACTTCCACCATGGAGGATTGATGATAAACCTGCCAATTTTCCAATGCAACATTGATCTTGTGAGTACATCTAGCCATGTAATTTACTTTTGTTGCTTCCTATATGTTGTACACTACAATACTTCTATTTTTATTTCGAGGACAATCTCGATACAAGTGAGGTTCTTTTCAGCCTCAACGCGGTAATGGCAGACTAACTGTCTTATTTACCAAATCTACAGGTTTACTAGTGTTCTGAAATGATACACTTTGTTTTCTATTGTATCTATTTCTACTAGTTATGCACCATGTGATGTTTTTCGTGGATTCTTAAATTGTTTTTTCCTAGGATCAAACTTTCTTGTGTTCTTATTCTGCCAATTTTTTGTGTTTCCGGAGCTCTGCATGAATTGAGTGAAACACAATTTGGCATGCCTTATTACTTCATCCATTGTTGTAGGATTAAGGAACTCAATTTTATCCTTGTATTCTTGAGGTAGACAACTCATAAATAACTGAACCTTTTCATTTTCCTCTCTGAGATAAGGTACATATATCATTAAAGTTATGAAATTAGTGATAAAAATCCTCAATAGTCGTATGCCCTAGTTTGATATCATGAAATTCCTTGGCTTTTTTAATCATAGGATATTTCGGTTAAACACTTTTGTTTAAAATATTTTTTTAATATTTTAAAATTCGATTGCTACTTGTAATCTTGTTCACAGTTTTTGTCTCCTACCACCAAATCGTAGCTTTACCATTCAGTTGGTACACAACCAACCTAGCCCTCAAATTTCTGGGTAGTTGTAGAATTGAAAATATTTACCCATGTTTAGAAACCAAGCATTTGCTCCTTCTTCGGACTCACCATCAAAATTGGGTAGTCTGGTCTTTTTAAACTCACTAAACACTTTGTTATCACACCACTTCCTTTTCTTGGTTTTAGGTACAATTTTTTGTAAAGTACTACCTTAATATTTGCCATCACTACTTCCTTCACTTAACAAATCTAGTTTATCCCTGATTATTGGATGGTCTTTATGCTTGTGTGATTCTTCATTGGAATATTCATTTTAATCATTACTCGAAGTATGACCTAGATTCTTGTTATGTTTCATTTCAATCATATTTTTTAGTATGATCTCATTCAATTATTTGTGTTCTTTACTACCCTTGAATAATTTTTCATTATCTTTCTTGATGCTTTGTAATTATTCCCTTATGCTACGCACAGTTTCCAACATCCCTAAATAGTTATCATATGGATGTTCACTATTTAGCTCCACATACATCTATGGACTATTTAGCTCCACATACATATGTGGACCACTTGGTGTTGATTTTTCAATATCTTCACCTATGACACTTATTTGTTTCTAATTTTGATATGTGCAAAACATGATGGATGTCAATTCTTTTTTTCTTAAACAAGAGTTATGAATGTATGTAGATATGTACTATAAAAACAAAAATGTTGTTAGTTTTGAGCCCATTAATTTATGGATAATGCTATCCTTATATTATAATAATTTCAATGTCTCTTTTGCCAAATTATTTCAAGTGTGAATTAATGTATTTGTTACTCATAATTTTATCTACATTGTCATGGCGATCAATGACAGGTTAAATATTCTTGCTATCAAACTCAATAGGTTTTGTCATCAAACATTAGCTTATCATAGTGATACCATACTCACTATTTAATTCATTACTAAGTTATTGTTCTCACACATATGTACTCAACCTTTTCTTAAAGAAAAAGTATCAATCATAGTTTCCATAGAGGAATACTCTACGAGTGTTTTCATTAACAAAATTTGAGTGTGTTTGGCACTCAACTTAGGGTCATATAACTCACAGTAGTACTCCATACCCAACTCATATTTATGAAATGTATTTCACTTTAACGTGTACTAACCATTCCTTGAACTAGGAGTGAACTTGACTTCTCCATTGAACAGTGGCTTTGGTTATTTGACTTGGCAGAGGTAGGATAAGCCACGTCATGCTAACAATCTTTAGATATGACAATATATCTACACATTGCTACTGTCATTTAATAATGTATTATTGTCAAGGCTTCATTTTGGTTCCTCGATATCCAAGAATTGTTGAGGAAGAGTCGTGAGGTTTTCTCTGCTCTGGTTATCTCATTCAAGGGTTTTCAAGGGTTATTATCTTGTCAAAAACCAGCGTTATCGCTTTAATATTCGGGTATCATTTCCTCTATTATACTCATGTCTACCTTCCTGAGCGTTTGTTAT
Organism: Picea engelmannii; assembly: GCA_009831015.1. NCBI lineage: Eukaryota > Viridiplantae > Streptophyta > Pinopsida > Pinales > Pinaceae > Picea > Picea engelmannii. The sequence continues at coordinate 709,178 of ML787365.1, forward strand.
GGTGATATATATATATATATATATATATATATATATATATATCAATCAAAACTAATGGATTTGCTTCTTGTATAGGTTAGATTAATGGAACTGGTCTATACCAAAACATGGTTATGGTAACCATCAATATTCTCCCTAAAGGTAATATGTTAGGTTACATTTAGAACTCTCACTCACATTTTTTACTATTTAGCTCTTGAATATTACATGAATTTTATATGTTTTCAGTATCTCGGTGGAGGGTTCAAGCTCTAACGTAACGTCCAATTAATTTCTCTTGCTCTTCATTTGTCTTTATTTTTATTGACCTATGGTTTATTCATAACTCTATATTACTCTCCGATTAGGGTACATTATGTTCCCTTGGCACACACTGAAACAAAAGGAAACGTGTACTCATTTTGATAAGAAATATGACTAAGCTTACCCATGAAGGAAACGTAGTGAATTCATCCATTGGGTTGTATCTTTTACAAATTAAACACAGAGGTGGTAAAAAAAAATGAGTTATATAAATGGTGATAAGATGACTCATACGAGTATTTTGTATATTTTCCTTTTACATTATTTTCTTTGTCATACTCCTACAATTCATTAACACATTAAGCTTAGTAATTCATAGGGAAGAATCGTTTGGTTAGGATTTCATTTATCCTAGCCTGATGAAGTGTAGAGGCGAGTTGGTGAGATGACAATGGCCAACCTCTTAGTTCTACAAGGATAATACCCATATTTGGGACTTGTGTTTGTAGGGTGAAGTGAGCATGTTATGAAGGCATCAAACTTGACCTATGCAACTTCAACATTTCATATTTGTTATAAGGTAAAAACATAATATTCTTGGATTCTCATGCACTCTTCTTCTTAAAGTAGATGTCCCCAGTACGATCTAGATGCTTCCATTCATATACACTTGAGTGAAAAGTATCTTTGTGGTATCTTTCAAAAATGATGATGGGATTTACATGCATTATAGTTTGAGCATATTCTGATGTATGGGATGTTGTGGTTTGGATACGTGATGTTGATGTGTTTATGTGTCTTATTGTCGGATCTTCTCTTATTGATAGCATATCTTTGGTTGATGGATGCTAGTTCCTTGCCTCATGGTTATTTTCATATTCATACAAAGACTTGATCATATCATTGTTGGTTTATGGTGAATGTGGTGATACCACACCCTTATTAGTAATCCAATGAAAACACAAAACATTATCTTTGATGAAGTAAGGTGTAAAATCATGCATTAATTTTCTCTTTTGAGTACATTAGTGAAAGCTATGAAAATAAGGAAGTCATTGAAGATTCAATTTCAACTCCATACGAGGAAGTCAAAGTTCCATATTTTGATATTCATGGAGAACCAAATAGGGTGGAACCATGTGCAAAAAATTTGAGTCGTATTTTTCATCCATATATAACAATGGATCTTGCATAATTTTTTGAGTATGTGAGGTAGATGTTGGGATTCAATTTTGCATAAATTTTTCAGCTATATATCCATTCACCTATCACACCTTCTATGCATAATTTTTCAGATGAAGAATACATCTTTGGGATTGATTTTTGTTTGGGATAGCATATTTTTCATCTTCATATTTTTAATAATGATTTATATCTTCCTTTTATTTATAAAATTTTCATTCATACTTCAAAATTATGTTTGACTGAAGATGGATTGATGTTGGATCCACCCACACCTCATTTTCTTGAAGGTGTAATTATATTCTACATGTATATTTTCCATTGAGGAGGCACATGTATTACTTCTTAGGACTATATATCAGCCCTCTTCAACAATTGGTGGATTGTTCTTATGAAATAACATGTCAATGTTGGCATAATGTTTGTATTTTTATCCATCCTCATGAGTTGAATGACATGTATTGTAATTATTTAATTTTTGTACCAACTCAAAATCGTTTTGCATTTAATTTATCCTTGTTTCAGTTCATAGAGAAACACAAGGGAAGTCTCCTTAATGTAAATAAGAGGATAGGGTGGTTACAATGGAAATATGATTACACCTAACCTTTCCATTTTGCTAATTTAGAGTAGTAGGAAGAATAAGTATTTGAGAATACATTATGTGGAATAAGTTCCCTATTATGAGCAATTTCTTACTTTTGACATTGATATTGTATTTCTTCTAAAGTAATTTTTTAGGTAATAAGTTGTATGAGATGAGACATAGACCACCCATCCACACTCAATTTTCTTAAAGGAGTTCTCTTGCAATTACAAAGATAAGATTTTGGGATTCTCATGCACTCTTCTTCTGAGAGTACATGTTCCCAACTACAAGCCAGATGTTGCCCCTCATATACACTTGGGTGGAAAGTCTCTTAGGGTATCCTTACAAGCATGACAATGGGATTGATATGCAATTTGGTTTGAGCATGTTGTGATGTATGGGATGTTTTGGTTTGGATCCATGATGTTGATGTGGTGGAGTGTCTTGGTTTGACTATCTTATGATTTATGCTACTTCCTTGTCTCATAATTCTTTTCATATTTATATGAAGAATTCATCATACCATGGTTGGTTTATGGTGAATGTGGTGAAACCAAACCCTTATTTATACTCTGATACAAAC
>ML787365.1:711938-752195 GCA_009831015.1 Picea engelmannii
TATATATATACATATACATATACATATATATATAAATATAAATATAAAGACACAAAATAAACTATTATAAAGTAGCCACCCCTTTATTGTAATTCTAATCCCAAATGTTAATGATCGTAGAAAGGGGAAGTTACATCACTTAACTCTAGATATGGTGAGTTAATAAGAGATAAGATGTCGAATGGGAAGGGTATGAACTCTTCTCAAATTATACACTAAGCTAAGATGAAGTCATTTGTAAAAGTATACCAGAGTTCGTTTGAACATAAAAAATTAAGTTTATGACATGGTGAATATGTCATATCCATAAAGTGTATTTTAATCTCTATCAATGACTTAAACATCAGTAGGTTGTAATGTCATTATATATAAAAGGAGAGGGCCCATCCTTATTGATCCAACTCATGGATGGATCTTCCACTTCTACCACAACTTTTTTCAGGGATTGTAATTTCATGGCTGAAAGATGTGGTACATTTTAGTGTTGGACAGATTGTCATTGATGTCAACAGTCGAATTGATGATCTGTTGTTAATGATGAATTACCACAGTTGAGATTGTCATTGATGTCAACAAGCATATCAGTTAAGAAGAATATTTCAAACAATGTGAAGAGGATGATAGCACAAGCTCAAGAGAAAGAGCGAACAGGAAGAGTGCATTGCACAGTATATCAGGTAGCAGAAGAAATTTGTGATTATTGTTGATCACGATAGGATCAACAATGTTCTTATGAATCAAGATCAGTAGGGATAGAGGCTTGAAAGAGCTCAGATAAAGGATGAGAGTCAAGTTAATCTCAGAAAGGATAGCGTCAAGTTCAGAGAAAGGAGCCATCGATAATCTTGATGGACGGTAGAGATTGCTAGAGACAACGGGAACAAATAGCCATGGGTCGTTAGATCCAGCATAGATGCATAGAGGAAGTTGTTGACTGTTGATCTGCTTTGAGAACCTCAGTAACTGTTAGATCATATCAAAGTGGAAGGATAGGATAAGCATGGCATAATATCATCGATGAGGTTTGTTCAAAACCCCAAAAGCTGAAGCTCCAAAATCTCAGGAGGAGGAGCGACATGGATTGTTAGATTCAAAGCAAAGGAGGAGCGACGTGGATCGTCGATCCGACGAGAGTGGAATTTCAGATATCGGGAGTTGGAGTGTCGACCCCCCTTTATCACAGGAGTGTTGAAACCCCGTCAGTCGTCGGATCACCAAGGCTATGGACCATCGATCTATTTCCGTGAAATAAAACTCGAAGCGTCTGATCGTTTTGGCAAGATCATACACAAACCGTCTGATTGTTTTGACGATGCCATACTGAGAGTTTTCACAACAGTACTCGCCAAATGTTCTGAAATCCCAACATCCATCCATTTCAACGCTTGATTAAGCCATGGCCGTCAGATTAAGAAATGTAAGGATCAAATATAAACAGTTGATCTATCTTCGCAAAACAAATGTGAGTCATCTGATCATTTTAGCGATATCCTAATCAATATTTTAGAGTAGTTGGAGGTCATGAGACTCGATGAGAAAAACACCAAAGAATCGACGACTGTCCATCTTCGTGGATAATATGACATGTCCGATTTGATCGGCAATTTCGTGATCGAGAATTCTGAAAGTGGAAGTCATGAAGATTTGAATGCCTAAAACGTCGAAACCCCATCAGTCGTCCATCTCAATGGGGTATTTGAACTGTCTGATTGTTTCAGCGATTTCATGATTGTGAGTTTAGTAAAGTGTGAAGTCACAAAGACTCGAATGTCTAAAACGTCGAAACCCTGCCAGTCGTCTATCTCATCAGGAGGATGAATCGTGGGTGTTGAACTGTGAAGTGCTCAAACGCTCATTTGGCCTAATTTCCTAAAGCGTGAGGTCACCTCCATTGGTCATATGGTAAAGAGGTTTGACATTGCAGAGTGTAATGCGTTGCTGAAATTGTTGAGCCAGTGGTTCTGTAACGCACGGTCATGTGAAATGGCTTGAAGGAAGTGGCTCCACAAAATATGGTCTCTATGAAGTAAAAGAGATTTGATATGAAGTATAAAGGATTAAATTTATCCATGACTGTGATCAATTTATGAAAAATCTTCATGGTAAAATGAACTGATACATGGTCATGATTAAAAGAGAATAAATCATGAAAATATGAATAAAGAATAAAAAGGAAAAATTATATTAATTAAAGTTTAGTTTATCATTTTAAATGAAAAGATATAATGGTTCAAATAAAGGGACACGATGTTTTAAATTTCACACATGTTTGAAGAGTATATAAACGAGAAAAAGTGGTGAGAAGAAAGTGTCTCTGCAGTCCATATCATAAGATCAAAAGCTGAAGTAGATTCCAGGAAGAAAATATAATACCTATGCATTAAGGGTGGTTGGGTGGTGCAAGGGAAGGTTGGTGCCTGTAGAGGGAGTTGGTGCTTCCTTGTCAGTTATACATGACTAAAGAGGGGTCATGGCCTCCTACCAATTGGTGTTGGTAAACCAGGGTGTGGGTGCATCCTGATCAGTTGGTGCTGATCAAAGTCAAAGTACATCTTCCTTCTATGTAAAAAACAAATTTTTCGATTAATAGAAAAGAATTTGTGGTTTTCCCATTTGGGTTCCATGATAAAATAGTGTGTTAAAATTCTATTTGCATTAATAAAGGAAAAATTGATATAATTGTTGTGTCACTGATTCACCCCCCCCCTCTTAGTGACAGGATATGATCCTTCAATTGGTATCAGAGCGGGTTCCTTCAACACAATCTAACAAACTTGAAGGTAGATCCTAAAGATGGATCAACAAGGAGGAATCTCTAACAACAAAGCACCATTGTTCAATGGGGAAGGTTATGCTCTGTGGAAAATAAGAAAGAAAAACTTCTTGTTGGCTCTTGGTTTTGATATCTGGCAATCTGTTGTAGACGGTTACATTGCACCAGCTACTCCACCCAAAGACTCTGGAGGAAATAAAATCTATAATGATAACTCAAGAGCAGTTAATGGTATTCTAGCAGGGTTGACTAACTCTATATGTGTGAAATTTATGCATTGCAAATCGACCAAATAAATATAGGACAAATTGGAGGCCATATATGAAGGAGATGACAAAGTCAAGGAAGCCAAACTACAGACCTATAGAACTCAATTTGAAAACCTGAAAATGAAAGAAGAAGAAAATATTGTTGAGTACTTTCATAGGGTAGATGAAGTGGTCAACTCAATTAGAGCAGCAGGAGAAGAAGTTACAGATAAACCCATTGTGTAAAAAATACTAAGGTCATTACCGATGAGATATGATGCAAATATTTCCTCATTTGAAGATAGATCCTATCTAATCTCACTCACAATTGACCAGCTCCATGAAATTTTTACAGCATATGAGATGAGAACAAGAAATAATAAATCAATAAAAGACAAAACAACTTTCAAAGCATTCAATACAAAGATAAATCAGAAGCAAAAGCCTCAATCTTGTCATCATAAAAAATCTGATGTGGAAGAAGCCAACTTCATTAGAAAAATTCAGAAAGAATCAGGGAAATACAAAGGCAATCTTCCTTTCAAATGTTTTAATTGTGGAAAAGTTGTTCATTTCACATCCAAGTGTCTCTATCCCAAGAGGACCCTGAAGAGAAAGAAAATAAAAACAAACAATACCAGAAAAAGGAAAAACCCAACTATAAGAAAAATTTCTACAGAGGGAAAACAAATTTCTACTCAAAAGAAGAAGACAACATCTCGACACAATCTAGTGAAAACGATGAATCTAATCATGATGAAGTCCTTTTCTTAGTTATTGAAGAATCTAATGAAATAGAAAAAATTAAACATGAGAAAGAGTTAGAAGATGAAGCATAAGTTAATATGGAGGAAGAACTTGTCAATGGCTTAGATGAATTAAGAAAATACAAAACCAAATATAGGCAATTGAAAAGTTTTGTAGTTGACCAGAAAGAAAAATATGAACAAGAAGAAAAGGAGATGGAAAAACTTATGAACAATCTAAAAAAACAAATCTTAGAAGCAAAGAAGTTTGAAGAAAGTCTGGAAAAGTATCTTGTAGAAAAACAAATAACTGTTGAAAGGATGGAGGCAAAAATAGTTCATCTGAAAAAGGAGCTAGATGCAAAAATCATTCAAACAAAATCTAAAAATAGCTCTAAAATATTATATAAGATTATTACATCGCAAAGGGATTTTGGAAATAAAAATGGAATAGGTTATTCTCAAAAGGAAAGCCATGTTAACTCAAAATCTTATGCAGATGCTCTTTGCAGTACATTCAAGAAGAAAAATGAAGAGAAGATAACTAATGATCATAACTCCAGAAGATTACCTCCACCCATTAGGAAAGAAGGCAAGACAATACCAAAGAAGTTTTACCAAAACAGGTATCCTCACATTTTTCCTGGTTATTGCTTTGCATGCTCTAATTTTGGACACAAAGCTATAAATTGTAGAGCATATAGAAAGAAAAATTTGAAGGTTAAGAATTATATCCTTAAGGATAAACAAGCAACACATCGAGTTAAGAGAAGAAACTATAACTCCTTTGAACCTCTACAAGAAGGGGACTTACAATGCTTCAGATATCATAATCATGGAAATAAAGCCATTAATTGCAGACTAATGGAAGTCTCAGAACAACCCAAGTGCATTAGAGAGTAGAAGAAAATTTGGAGAATAAAAACATCAAAAGGTGAATGTCTTATTTCCCTAAAAACACAAGATTAAAAGGATCTCTGGTATGTTGATAGTGGATGCTCGAAACATATGACAGGTAACAAGGACAAGTTTTTAGACTTAAAGAAACAAAAAGGTAAAGTTACATTTGGTGATAATGCTTCAAGTAACATACTTGGGAAAGGCACTGTGAGCTTGGGAAAAGACAAAGCTAGAAATGTACTACTTGTCGATAAATTGAAGCCTTGTTTATTAAGTGTCAGTCAAACCTGTGATCAGGGATACGTTTGATCTTTGATTCGCAAAAATGTGATATTAGGAGAGAAGACACATGAAAATTAGTTGGTATTGCTCCTAGAACTCCTGAAAATGTATATATACTAGATGCAAAATTTAATGAGGAGTGTCATATAAATTTTGTAGATGAAAGTCAACTATGGCATAGGAGGTTGGGGCATATTAACTTTGACAATCTTGTGAAAGTCAGCAACCTTGGTGCAGTAAGAAACTTGCCAAAAATCATAAAACCCTCAAATGTTATGTGTATACATTGTCAACTAGGGAAGCAAACTAGGGTAAGGTTCAAAAAAAAAGAATACACAACCTCTAAACCTTTAAAGCTTTTTCACACTGACCTATGTGGACCTATGAGAACCAAGAGTCTACAAGGAGAGTCTTACTTTATGTTGTTCATTGATGACTTTACTAGAATGAGTTGGATATGTTTTCTCAAAGAAAAATCAGAAGCAATCAACAAATTCAAAGCCTTTAAAACCCTTGTTGAAAATGAAAGGGAGACATAAATCAAATGTCTTGGATAAGACAATGGTGGTGAATTCACCTCAAAAGAGTTCGATGTCTTCTTTGAAACTCATGGAATAAAAATACAATTCTCTACTGCCAGAACAGCTCAACAAAATGAGATTTGCTGAAAGATAGAACAAAATAGTTCAGGAGGTTGCAAGGACTATGCTCAATGAAGCAAAATTGTCAGATGGATATTGGAGAGAAGATGTAAGAACAACTGTATACATATTGAATGGAGGTCATCTAAGGGTTAATAGTGATACAAATCCTTATGAACTATGGTTTGGAAGAGCTCCATCTGTGAAATACTTCAAAGTCTTTGGAAGTAAATGCTACATCAAAAGATTAGATGAGAGTCTTGGAAAATTTGATGCCAGATCTGATGAAGGTATTTTCTTAGATATGCTTCAAACAAGAAGTCATATAGATGCTACAATATTAGATCACATAATATTGTTGAAAGTGCAGATGTCAAGGTGAATTATCTAAAAATGATAAGGATAAAAAATCAAGAGACCATATCTAAAAAAAAAGTTGAAGATGATGATGAGACATTCGACACACAACTAGAAGAGGTAGAAGAGAATGAAAAATAAATGGAAGAATACGATATGGATACTATTGAAAGTGAAGAAGATAGTGAAGATGGAGATATAAGAGAATAATTCCTAAGAAGAGATACAAAGACACCCTCAAGAATTATTCAAAAAAATCATCCTGAAGCACTGATTATTGGAGATATGAATGATGGAGTGAAAACAAGAAGACACCTACTATATAAAACAAAATTAACATTGTTGTCACATATTGAGCCAAGTTCAATCAAAGAGGCATGTAAATACAAGAACTGGGTTAAAGCTATGAATGAAGAAATGGATCAAATTGAAAGAAATCAAACTTGGGAACTAGTTCCTAGAACAAAAGATAAAAATGCCATTGGAACTAAATGAGTATATAAAAATAAAATGAATGAAGATGGGCAAGTAATCAGGAACAAAGCCAGATTAGTTTTCAAATTTTATGCTCAAGTTGAAGGAGTAGACTATGAATAAAAATTTGCACCTGTAGCAAGATTAGAGGCAATTAGGATGTTCTTAGCTTTCTCCATCTACACAAAATTTAAAGTGTACCAAATGGATGTCAAATCAACATTTCTCAATGGAAATTTAGAAGAGGAAGTCTATATTGAGCAACCAGATGGGTTCCAAATAACCAATAAAAGAGACTATGTTTGCAAATTAAAGAAGACACTCTATGGATTAAAACAAGCACCCAAAGAATGTTATGCAAGGCTAGACTCTTATTTACAAAAACAAGGCCTCAAAAGGGGATCAACAGACAACAATATGTATTGAAAAATTGATGGTAATAACTTGATCATAGTGGAAGTGTATGTTGATGATACCATATTTGGTAGTAATAATATAAAAATGAGTGAAGACTTTGCTAATATGATGTAGCAAGAATTTGAAATGTCTATGCTTGGCGAACTAAATTTCTTCCTTAGCTTACAAATAATATAGTCCAAAAGGGGAGTCTTTATCCATCGGTCTAAATATGTTAAGGATATGCTTAAGATATTCCAGTTAGAGGATTTCAAATATGTTAGTACACCTATGACAGTTGGATGAAAAATAAGAAAGAATGATGAGTCCAAAGTTGTAGATCCAAAACACTACAGATCAATGATTGGTAGTTTTATCTATGTAACAACTTCCATACCTGATGTCAAGAAAGTTGTTGGGATGGTGGCTAGATTCCAAGCAGAACCTAAGGAGTTCCATGTTCAATATGTAAAAAGAATCTTTAGATATTTGAAAGGAACCATATATCTTAGTTTGTGGTACCCTAGCAAGGACTCATTTACATTAAAAGCCTATTCAGATGTTGATTGGGCAGGAAGTGTAGATGACAAAAAAAGTACGAGTGGAGGAGCATTCTTTTTGGGAGAATCATTGGTTGCTTGGATAAGCAAGAAACAATCCTCAATATCTATGTCTAGAACTGAAGTTGAGTATATTGCAGTAGAAGAATGTTGCACACAAGTGGAATGGATGAAACAAACTCTACAAGACATAAAAATAGTATTTGAAGAACCCACAACTATCCACTATGATAATACAAGTGTGATAAGTCTCTCTAAGAACCATGTTCAACACTCAAAATTGAAACACATTCCCATAAAGTACCACTATCTAAGAGATTAGGCTGAAAATAAGAACATTAAATTGGAATATGTTTCAACACAAGAACATGTGGCAGATATTTTTACAAAACCATTAAGCAGAGATGTATTTGAATATCTCAGGAAAAAATTGGGAGTAATCCTTCTTCCTACCTAAATCTCTCAAGAAAATAATGCATCAGTTGGCACTTATTCAAGGGGAGATAGCAATCAATGATAGAGGGAGTCATTCAGTTATGACAGAAAAAGTGTGATTGCAGGAGGTGTTACCAGTGGTCATAAAAGTACTTATACAGATAAATCATAGGAGAATAAACCCTTTTCCATTGATGTCAAAGGGGGAGAGAAACTTCATAGAAAGAAAATCCTCATAAGAGGAAAGCATCAGCACAGGGGGAGCTTTCAATATGAAGTTAGTGTGTTTCCCTCAATGACAAAGGGGGAGATTGTTAGATAGATTGTCATTGATGTCAACAAGAATATCAGTTAAGCAGAAGATGTCAAACAATGTGAAGAGGATGATAACACAAGCTCAAGAGGAAGAGCGAACAGGAAGAGTGCATTGCATAGTATATTAGGTAGCAGAAGAAATTCGTGATTATTTTTTATCATGATAGGATCAACAATGTTCCTATGAATCAAGCTCAGGAGGAATAGAGGCTTGAAAGAGCTCAGATAAAGGACAAGAGTCGAGTAAATATCACAAGGGTTGGCCTTGAGTTCAGAGAAAGGAGCCATCAATAATCTCGATGGATGGTAGAGATTGTTGGAGACAACAGGAAGAAATAGCCATGGGACATTAGATCTAGAATAGATGCATGGAGGAAGTTGTCGACCATTGATATGCTTCGAGAACCTCAGCAGCTGTCAGATCATATCAAAGTGGAAGGATAGGATAAGTGTGGCATAATATCAGATTTGAGGTTTGTTCAAAACCCCGAAAGCCGAAGCTCCAAAAGCTCAGGAGGAGGAGTGGCGTGGACCGTTAGATTCAAAGACAAGGAGGAGCAACGTGGATCGTCGATCCAGTGAGAGAGGCATTTCAGATCCCGAGAGTTGGAGTGTTGACCCCCTTTTATCATAGGAGTGTTGAAACCCCGTCAATCGTCGGATCACCAAGGCTATGCACCATCGATCTATTTCCGTGAAATAAAACTCGAATCGCCCGATCGTTTTGGAGAGATCATACGTGAATTGTCTGATCATTTTGGTGATGCCATACTGAGAGTTTTCACCACAGCACTCGCCCAATGTTCTGAAATCTCGACAACCATCCATCTCAACGCTTGATTAAGCCCTGGCCATCGAATTAAGAATTGTAAGGATCAAATATAAACCATTGATCTGTCTTCGCAAAACAAATGGGAGTTGTCCAATCATTTCAGCGATATCCTAATTAGGATTTATTTGTTGGAGGTCATGAGACCCGATGAGAAAAATGGCAAAGAACCGATGACCGTCCATCTTCGTGTAGAATATGACACGTCTGATTTTACCGACAATTTCATGATCGAGAATTCTGAAAGTGGAAGTCACGAAGATTTGAATGCCTAAAACGCTGAAACCCCATCAACCGTCCATCTCAGTTGGTAAATTGAACCATCTGATTATTTCTACAATTTCCTAATCATGAGTTTAGTAAAGTGTGAAGTCATGAAGACTCGAATGTCTAAAACGTCGAAACCCCGTCAGCCGTCTATCTCATGAAGAGGATGAATCGTGGGCGTTGAACTAAGAAGTTCTCAAACACTCATTTGGTATAATTTCCCAAAGCAGGAGGTCACCACCACTGGTCATATGGTAAAGAGGTTTGACATTGTAGAGTGTAATGCGTTGTCGAAATTGTTGAGCCATTGGTTCTATAACGCACGGTCATGTGAAATGGCTTGAAGGAATCACCTCCATGGAATCTGGTCTTTGTGAAGTAAAAGAGATTTGATATCAAGTATAAAGGATTAAATTGATCCATGACTATGATCAATTTATGAAAAACCTTCACGGTAAAATGAACCAATACAGAGTCATGATTAAAAGAGAATAAATCATGAAAATATGAATAAAGAATAAAAAGGAAAAATGATATTAATTAAAGTTTAGTTTATCATTCTAAATGAAAAGGTACAATGGTTCAAATAAAGGGACACGATGTTTTAAATTTCACACTCGTTTGAAGAGTATATAAACGAGAAAAAGTGGTGGGAAGAAAGTGTCTCTGCAATCCATATCAGAAGATAAAAAGTTGAAGCAGATTCCAGGAAGAAAAGCTAATACATGTTGCTTAAGGGTGGTTGGGTGGTGTAAGGATAGGTTGGTGCTGCAGAGGGAGTTGGTGCTTCCTTGCCAGTTATAGCTGACTAAACAAGGGATCGTAGCCTCCTACCAGTTGGTGCTGGTAAACCAGGGTGTGGGTGCATCCTAATCATTTGGTGTTGATCAAAGTGGAAGTACATATTCCTTCTATGTAACATGTGAAACAAATTTTGTAGTCAATAGAAAAGAGTTTGTGGTTTTCCCATTTGTGTTCCACGATAAAATACTGTGTTAAAATTATGTTTGCATTAATAAAGGAAAAATTGATATAATTGTTTTGTCACTGATTCACCCCCCCCTCTTAGTGATAAGATCGTATCCTTCATTTAGAACCTTCATGGATGGATCCGCTAATTTATCCATAGATTTTCCAAGATGATGTTAACCCTATAGTCACCAAATTGAAAACTCATATTCAGCGGAAACATTACATAAAAAAATCAAACATATGACTGACATGAAAGACGAGGATTAACGTGGTTCACCCAATCGTTGGGATACGTCCACCAAGCAGAGGTATCCGTTTTATTATTTTTCATAGGATGAAGAGTTACAGTAGGATCACTCCACTCATCTCACTCATAACCTCTACAAGCATACATGAATTTATAGAAATTTATACACAGTCACATAAGAAACTGATTATTGAATGCGCTCATATCCATATTCTAAATTGGTCTAATTAGTTACAACCAACGCTGAATAATAGGATCTAAGATCCAATTGTGGAGGAATTATTTGTCACCAAATTCCAAAATCTCCACCTTGACAACAATTAACCTGATACCTTTCTCCTTCTTTTGTTCATCACCTTCTCTACAAGCCAAGAGAAGCCAAGCACCATCGTAGCTTCTCTAAAATTATTGGTTTTGTGAACATGCTTGCACAATTCTCTTTTGTATGAAATTTTTCAAGAGAAACTCCACCTTCATTGATGACCTATCTTACAAGATGGTACTTAATAGGAATATGTTTTGTTTTACTGTGGTAGGATGGATTCTTGGCCAAGTGAGTAACACTTTGACTATCACAAAGTAGCTTTACTTTTTCCTGCATCCTTCCAAACTCACCAAACAAACCTTTTAACCAACTACCTCTTTGCAATCATGTGAAGCAACTATGTATTCTTCTTTTGTAGAGGATAAAGCACCAATGTCTAGTAGCTTTGACATCCAATTAATAGCTCCACATGCAAGAGTAAATACATATCTTGAAGTTGACCTCCTCTTGTCCAAATCACCTGCAAAATCAGAATCAACATATCCACAGACTAACTCACAACCACTGTTATAGGTGATACAATAATCACTTGTGCCCCCCCTTAAATATTGAAGCACCAATTTCACTACTTCCCAATGCTCTTTACCTGGATTTTCCATATATCTGCTGACAACCCCAACTGTATGTGAAATGTTTGGTCATGTACTAACCATCACATACATTAAAATTCCTACTGCATTAGCATATGGTATTCGAGACATATATTCCTTTTCTTATTTTGTACTAGGACATAAACTTGAAAAAAGATTAAAATGGGAAGTGAAAGGTACAAAAAATGGTTTCACACTATTCATACCAAACCTCAAAATTATTTTCTCGACATACTTCTATTGTGACAACCAAATCTTACCATTCCTCCTATCTCTGAATATCTCCATGCCCAAAATATGCTTTGTTGATCCTAGATCTTTAATATCAAACGTCCTAGCCATTTGAGCCTTTAACCTATTGATCTCAGTTAGAATTTTTCTTGCTAAAATAATATCGTCAGCATACAATACTAATATAATGAATATGCCATTATTTAATTTATTAAAGTAAACACAATGATCATAGTCACTCCTCGTATAATTCTGGCTCATCATGAAAGAGTCAAATTTCTTGTACCATTGTCTGGGCGACTGCCTCAGACCATACAATGATTTCTTGAGCCTGCAAACAAATTTCTTGTTTTGAATTTGAACGAACCCTTCATGTTGTTCCATGTAAACCTCCTCATCCAAATATGCATGTAAGAAAGAAGTCTTAACATCTTGTTTCTCCAACTCCAAATCAAGTGACGCAACTAATCCTAACACAAATTGAATTGAAACAATCTTAACAACTGGTGAAAAAATCTCATGAAAGTCAATACCTTCTTTCTAGGAATATCCTTTCGCAACCAGCCTTTATTTGTACCTTTATACCTTATCATGAACACCCTTCTTCATCTTGTAGACCCACTTGCAACCTACAATTTTCCCGTTTCTTGGAAGTTATACCAGGTCCCATGTAGCACTCTTCGCTAAAGCATTCATTTCATCCTTCATTGCTTCTTTCCATTTTTCATTGTTAGAACCCTCCATAGCTTCCTGATAGCACGAAGGTTCATCATCATTAGTACTTAAAGAAATTTATGAAAACAAATCATCATACCTTCTTGGAGGAACTCTGACCCATGTAGACCTCCTTAGGGAAGTTTGTGGCTCATCCACAATCAGTGGATTTTCATCATCAACCATGTTTTCCTATGCAGGAACTGTAACGTCCCCGACCATCGACCTCTTCTAGGTACCACTACCCAAACAAACTTAAACTTGCCTTTACTACTCTGATACCATTCTTGTGACATTCTCGGCCTTAAACAACAGGCCAGGCCATGCCACCGAGTAACTTTGTGGAAATAATCACATATAAAAATTAACTGGAAGATAGAGATAACACATGGTATTCACACTTATAAATATATATCTATCTAGTGAAATTAAACATAAGCAACATTTAACACATACATGCAACATATATATATATATATATATATATAGGCATTACTCATTAATTATAATGTAAATACAAATACACAACATACAACGAACACAAAATTGGTACTTATATTTTAATAAATGACCATTAACTACGTGCAAACCTTCTACGAACCTCCCAAACTTAGACTATGTTTCTCATCATGCTCAGCAGTGGGTCACCCACGAGCTAGGACTAAACGCCACCAGCAAGGGAAATCTAGGCTTGGCTAGGACAACAAGGGAGTTGCATAAAACAACCAGAAGGATCTTTTATCCTAGGAGCCACTTATACCCACAACCCACAGAACCTCATTCCCCACACAGATGGTCCACCCCAGGAGGGTACAACTTCACTAATACATGTTCATGGGTTACTACACCTCCCTTACCTTGGGTTTCAACAACAGGTTGGACCAGAAGTCTCAGAGTAATGTAGTTTCTATGGGACTCCATTCCAGGAGAACTCACTTCCCAACAAACTCTCTCACCTGGGAGAGTTGCTCACATGTCTAGCAACCTACTTCTTCAATTCAGTTCCTAAGAAACAAGAAAAAAAAATTCGCTAGACGTAGGTGACGGTAGCAACATAAAATATGTATGGACATCGAAAATGGAAACAACCAAACACTAAGACACATCACGGCTTAGGCGAATACAATTGCGTCGAGATTTAGAGGAGGCACACTGGATAACTCAAGTACAACTGTATGATTCCAAATGTGTGTGCTAGATAAAGAGGTGATGATGATGGAAAACTAGTTCAATGTGTGAATCCCTAGTCAATCGAGAAGTTGAAAGACTTCCAGATGATCGTAAGGGGTGTGAGGAAAACTCCAAACTAGTCCAGATGCAAGGATGGGAACAATTCCAGAGTGGGAAGTGAACCCCCAACGAGATGTCTTTCACAGCTATAACTGCATGTGCCCAGGTTGACACATGTCTTCCTGAAGCCGCATGAGTTCCACTTAGAAATCATTCCCCTTTCTCCCAAGAACTTAGGACAACCCAACTTATGTCAACCATATATTTTGGGAAATAATAGCAAAATATTATTCCCTTAGAGGTAATCCCTCTATCTTAGCCCCTAGGCCTAGAAACTTAGCCCCCTTTCCCTACCCTACCTAGTGGAGTTTAGTCCCACATAACTCTTATTCGTCGTCGGTCTACATGTAACAGCGTAATTTTATTAATGATGTGAGTGTTTACATATACAAAATCAGGCTCATTGGCCTTAGCATCTAGATCACCAGCCTAATAAACACATAAGTCTCTCAGCTCAAAACCACTTGGCTTACCAGCCTATAAACATCATTACAATGCAGCAGGGGCTCGACCTTGGGGTGTTACAATCCCCTACCCTTATTTTTTCACTGTCCTCAGTGCAACTTATTTACACAACTACAAAAATATTTCCAAAATCTTCAAAAAGATGTGAGTACTCTGCCTGCATAGCATCTTCATGCTCCCATGTTTCATCCTCAGGACCGTACCAAATCCACTAGAATTTTACAAGACCTATGGCTTGATTCTAGAGTTGCTTTCTTTTTTGGTCCAGTATAGACACCGAATTCACCTGCAAGATACCTTCTTGCTCCACCTGAATCACATTCCAATCAATAAAACGATTAGCATCATGTATATATTTCTTAATAAATGAAACATGAAATGCATTATGTACAGTCATGGATGCAGTAAATGCAAGCATATATGCAATTGGTCCAATCCTTTCTAGGATTTCAAATGGACCACAATATCTGGTTGCCAACTTGGAATAGTTTCCCAACTTCAGGGAACTTCTGTGGGCTTTCACTTCCAAGAAAACATGATCACCAACTTTAAACTCCCTATGTTTTTTTCCTTTGTCTACATAGCTTTTCTGCCTATCTTCAACAACCTTCAAATTCTTCTTAATCTTTAGCATTTGCTCTTCCATTTCCTTGAGAAATTATGTTCCAATTATTGCTCTATCAGCTACGTTATTCCATCTTATTGGTGTGTTTCACTTTCTTCCATAAAGTGTTTCAAACAGGCTCATCTTCAGTGATGCTTGATACCCATTGTTGTAGGAAAATTCTATGAAGTGTATATAATCTTCCCATTTAGATGGTTTGTCCATCACATACATCCTTAACATCTTCTCTATCACTTGGTTCACCCTTTCAGTTTGCCCAACTGACTCAGGATGATAGGTTGTGATGAAGTTTAGATTTGTTCTGAACCCTTTGAATAACCCTTTCCACAACTTTGAGGTGAATTTTGGGTCTCTATCAAACACAATTGTCTTGGGAATACCGTGCAATCATGTTACTTCCTTCATTTCAGGAACAATAACCTCGATCTATAACAACTATATTAATCAACATTCCAAAAACCACTAACAACAATTGACAAGAACAACAGCTACAGTACTACATACCTTCATGCCATAAACAACATGCCTTAGTAGAGAATCCCAACTAGTATAACCTAAGTAATGCTTATGGCCAATTGTTCAGTAGTTGTATGATCTTCTGGTCTAAGTTGTAATATTATTTCATCATCCATTAATATTACTACATCATTCATTGATATTACTATTGGAAGGTCATTTCTTCCTCCTACACCAATCGAAATAGAGCTCTATCTCAAAGTTGATTTCATGTAGAAAAAATCGACTCCCTGTCATGCAAGAAACGCAAACTAGGTCCTACAAAGATAAGCACCTATTCGATCAATGGTTCAGGTATTCCTATATGTCTAACTTGGATATCAGTGACATACATCAACCTAGTCTCAGAAATGAGCCCTATTAACCCCGTTAATGCACTCACACTGGATCTAGCGCATGTCTCATTCATATCAATAACATTAGTTTCCTTGTGAGTAGTTTTCAATGGAATAAAATGGGCATATTTTGTAATCTTATCCACCACCACCATGATGGAATCATGCTGCTTTCTGGTTCTTGGAAATCCTGTGATGAAATCCATTGTCACCAGTTCCCACTTCCACTCAGGAATGGGTAATGGTTGTAGCAACCCTGTTGGGTACCTATGTTCAACCTGTTATCCCCCTATAATTTATAGGGTCAACTGGTGACTGGAATGTTATCTCTCTATTGTTTTTTGTTTGTCAAATGATTTTTCATTCTGCAAATAATTTGAGAAAAGAAAGAAAAAGAAAAGAGGGCATAAAAGAATTTCAATAAGAGCCCCATGCAATAACAGTGACTTGGTCCATACCTTTCAAGCATGGCCAAGTTCTTTTAAATTGATGTTGATAGGAATAGTGAATAAGCTTGGCTAAATTGTTTAATCTTAGCCAAGTGATATAGGTTAGTTAGTGAATAAATCTGGCCAGACTGTCTAATCTTGGTCAGATAGCCCTAGGGTAGAGTAAGTTCTTAGCCCAACAGTTTAATCTGGGCTAATTTTCCTAGGAAGTTAGGTTAGAACATAGGCTAGTTTGCTTTACTTCAATAAAACCAGTTCAATGATCAATGTTGGACCATGTTTTGAATGCTCGAAAAGTTGTTTGCCTAACCCCTTGGTGATGTAACATGAAAAAGCTTGGGAAAAACCCATGATATGCACTTATCCTAAGTTCTTCGGGCGCATATATTTTTTGTGCCCACATTTATGCTCTGCTCATATATCAACAGTCTAGATGAGCACGCCCAAATATACGGTGGAAAAATCTTTCCAGACCTAAGTTTCGATGACCTAATCTGGATGACCTAAATTTTGATGCTCAGATCTACAGTCTGTATTGGATTTCGGACCCCCCCATCCATTCTTCCTTTAATGGAGGGGGGGTGTCTGGAATGTGTGATAGAGTTCGCGCACATATCTATGGTGGAGAGAAAAGCATGCAGATCGATGGCTCAAGGTGTTTTTCGGACCCCCCCGACTGATCTACCTTTAATGGTTGGGGGGGGTGGTCTAGAATGGAATCTTACTCTGGCGGGCCCCCTATCAATACGTGGCATAAATATATTGGTCTCGAGTCCCACCACCTCCTATTGTCTGACATACCTTGTCACCTCATGACGTCATCATCCACCTTTCCAAAAGAGTCACATCCTATAACTCCGTCAATTCTTTCTCCCTCATTCACTCGTGGAAAGTCCCCTCACCATGATTTTTTCCCCCAATCGATAACCGCAACATCACCCATTTGTATCCCTCTTTTGTTGTCACCTGCCATCTCACATTCTAAATGACCCATTGGCCATTTATTACTGGATAACTTATTCGTTAACCAACTAACTTGTCCCCCGCGCCCAACGGATACCTGTTTACTCAAAATTACCCTCACTCTTCATTCCTTCACCATTTACCCACTCATCGCACCAGATAATTTACCCCGTTTTATCCTCCATTATAGTCATTCACCCCCATCTACAGTCGTCCCCGCTAACATTGTTTTATTTTCAAGTATTGTTATAGTAATGGTGCCAAAATAAAAATGAACAGAAGGACAGGAGAATCTGTTTCTCCCGCCTCATGTCGATCTCGACAGGATTCCATTGGCTGACAAAGATTACTTAATCGCAGACACTAAGTGCGATTTTGACTTCGCAGAGCTTCAATCATGGCTTAAAAAAAATTTCCTGGACCAGAGTGACAAAATTGGACTCTAGGAGTCCAACCTACCCCTGTATCTCTTCCCCCAGATTCACTATTTCCCATAGTTCTCCCTCAAGTGACAAGCCCACTATATTCCCGACCAAAGAGCCATCATATCCTTGTCCAAGGAATTTCTCTTCCTCATCGCGCCAGAAACCATCGACCAAATGATGCAAATATCCCGAGCCGACTCCGCATCACCTTTTAACCTTGAAATCCTTACAGAATTATACCAGAAGATGAATTTTCCTCAAAGAGCTCAAATATTTGAGCTTTTTCTTCCACAATCCACTCAGCTCCCCGCTATAAATCCCCCTTATCCTTCCTCCATGTTCTCAACCAAAGGAAACCAAGTTATCACATCCCTATGCGCCTTGTTGGGTTATTATTCAGATCAGTGGGTAGATGAACCCATTTTGGGATTTTTGTCTATTTTATCCACCGATGAGAAGCCTACTACCCATTTCAACTTTAGCACATTCCTGGCAAACAATATTCATGAACAATTTGTCAATTTCGCCATAGAAGGCATGTTCTGGTATTCTTCAATACTGGCATACCTGTTCGTTTTCTTCCAAGCGGACAAATTCTCTTTTTCTATGCAAAAGATGGACGAAGATGGAAAACCCTAGGAAATAATTGCATGGACTTCCTTGCTCAGACATAACTCCATGAAATTCAGTTTCAAGAATTTCATTGATCATTTCTACCATCCAGTGGTGAGTATGCTCAACGGCAGACCCAAACCCAGGATTAATGACGAAGTCCAGAGGATCCTACATCTCTTGAATCATACAAATACTGGTGATTGGTACCTGTACCAAGACCACACTGAGATCAGAGTCTATGGGTGCGAGTTGGCCCCATATAAACTACCCAAATACTTACCTGTCAGAACTTTTGCTCTGGAATACATAAGGAAGATGATAAACTCAGATGATATTCACTTTGTGTCTTTAAAGAAAAAGAAACAACTCAGAATCAAAGGGCATATTGGGTCTTTCATCTGCAACAATTGAGGTGCTAGGGAGGAAGCAAACAATCTGCTGAAGGAAATGAAATTCTTCATGAGTTTCACATGGCACTATGATCCGTGTGGGATCATTTTAGAGATGAGGATAAAAAACAAGAATATTTTGTATGTCTACGAATCTAGGCCCAAGGTAGAGAAATTTGCAAACCAGACAGGATGGGAACCAAACACTTTGGTTGAAACAGAACAATAGGACCCCTCGGTCACTGTGTCACAGACAACCATCCCACAGGCTCCAAAGGAGAAAAGGCCTAGGCAGGATCTGTCACCTCCTATCACTGAAGTGTCATTAGAATAATTTTGATTGCATACCAAGAGGCTAAAAACCAGTACGGCTCCTAACCCATCTAGAGAAAAGGAAATTCCATCCACCACAGTGACAGAGGTTGATCGATCACTCCTCAATACAAGCGAGAAGTAGATTATAACCATAGTGGTACCAAAGAATCCTACAGATACTCCACCGATCAACCAGCCAGACAAGATAGGACCAAAGTTGATCATCTTTGAGAAATACGATCTGATCAAGAAAAAGAATGAGACTCTGACTAGCAGCACATACGCCCAATTCTGGAAGCAGACGTCGTCTGCACAACATAGGCTTCTATCGGCATTCGGCACGGATAAAGGTAGAATGCCCATGGCATTCCTGCAAGCATAGATACCAGACCCAAAGGTAATCACCGATTACAAAAGGGCCACTTTTGAATTCCAGACTAAGGACGTGCATCCAGCCAATCAAATGGATCTGCACAGGTATACCAGAGAAATGGTTTTCTCCACACTGGCACATGCTTCCACTACTGCCTCCAGGTTACAAGTGTCTCTGAACAACGTCCAAACATAGTTGAAGCTCAATAAAATATGCTCCTTTGCCAAGGATAACAGGATCAAGACGCTAGAGGAACTAGTCCTCAAGATCAGGTATGATCCCTTGAATGTGAAAGCAGCTAAGGAGATGATCAAGAAGAAAAACATAGACATAGCATCCCTAGGGAAACAATTGAAGCTCCCACCAACAGTAGACTCGCAGGCAAAGGAAATAGCAGAGACAGAAGGAGAAAAATATGAAATGCTTAAACTGATCATGGAGCAGAATGCACAACTAAAGGAAATGGAAGTTGAGATGGAGAAGCTAGTGAAAGATAAAGAACAGTTGAAACCAATGGAATTCATTCCATTAAGTGTAGTTCCACTCTCAGGAGTGAGCACAACATCACTAGCAAAAGTCCCATCGGCAAATCCACTGACATCTCTGGAAAAGACGGTTGAATTGGCCAAATCTATGGAAAAGATGAACCTGCAGGAAACAAAGATTAGCAGGCTCAAAAAGGAGATTGAGAACCTTCAGTAACTCAAATATTCTTATCAAACCATCTTCTCCAAGGAAAAATAGGTTTCAGACCAGCTCAAACAAGAGTTACAACAGCTCCGAAAGCAAACAGTGGTAGGTAAAACATTGGTCGGAGTCAAAGCAAGTGTTTGGATAGACATCACCAAGTCTATGAACGAAATATGGCCAATGATATAGATTATGTTTGAGAAAAATAAATTGGTGTAGAGAAGTAAACAAGCCATCGAGAATATCAGATTAGAATTGGGAGAGATTCCCACACAGGCTAATGAAATCATCAAATTCTTAAATTCTAAGACCAGAGAGGAGTTGGAAGAGCTGAGAATTGAGGATAGAATAGATACCATCCTTGAGGTCAAGAGATTCTTGACCAAGAGAGGACTGATGCTACAACTGGAAGAAAAAGTTCAAGCCATGGAACAAGGGGTACAAAGGTTTTTCAGCAAGATGGAGGCTCTACAAAAGAAAGGTCTTCCTGGTCTGAAGGTGATAAACGACAAACTAATGACACTCCCAGACTACAAAAAGAGACTGGCCGATGTGGCTAAGGATAGTTTGAAGTTTTCAGGAATTCAAGGCAACATCACTGGTAAGGCATTCCTAGATGCACTTCAGTTGGACATCAGAATTTAGCATGAGATCTGTTATATCTTCATCTCCAAGCCTACTTTCGCCAAGTACACAGAATGGATGAAGTCTACCGAAGGCTACTCAAAGTCAGTGTTCCTAGTCATCTTCGATGGGAAGATATTTGTGACCTAATTGAGTAGTAGGTGAGCTATCCTAGCCCAGTCAACTATCCAGTCAGATGAATTCATGCAGAGGCCTCACCAACAACTCACCCAGAAAACAACATGCAGTTGTGACACATCATCAAACAGTTCCTAGATTTCTGTAATTTGTTAAGTTAGTTAGGCTAAAAATAGATTTACCACGTCCTGATCTTTAATGATAGGAACATTTGTAATTTTGGGTTATAAATACTTCACTTTTCGAAGTATTGAGGGTTGATCTTTTATGCCCTGCGAGCTATCAGACTGTAATATTTTTCAAGAGATCTTCCATTAATACAAAGAGGCATTTTTACAGGATTCTTGCGTGTATTCACTGGTGATGTTTTTCTTTCTAAGTTCAATGTTATTCTTTCTTAGTTATCACACTGTTTGCTAAATCTAATCTTTGAAAGTAATGAATGTTGCAAGATTTATCTTTGTATACCCTGTTTCTCACTTTGAAATATTTTAATGTTTTATCTTCTGATTTTATGATAAAGAAATTCTTAACTGCTTCTTTGTTGTAATTGACATTCTCACCTTTTTCTGCTATTCCTCTTTTATGCTACTAAAAGAATCCAGCGATTAAATCATCTCTCCCTGTGAAAGGTTTATTTTCTTTCTAGTTTAGATCTTATTTCATGATACAGACCCCATAGCCCAATGGATGTGTAAATTATCTCATCCAACCCAACGAAAACTACAACAAACAAAACCAACACATTCTTTTTACCTAGACTAATATTTTAAATTGGAAACATATCTAAATAATATAGAGAGATGCCTCTCTGAAGTTGGTAGGGCTAGATCCCAGCTTCGAAGTGGTTGGATAAAGTTGCATCCTGTAGATTTCTTCTTTCCTGACAACCTCTAAAAAATTTACAGAGCGTTAACACAACTTTGACCTTCTGACACTCCATACATATGGCGATGAATTCTACAATTTCCTTTTTTATACATGGCCAAAAGTAATGGATCTTGACTTATACCATTGTTTTATGATATCTAGGGTGCCCAACATAAGGCACATTATGCATTTCCCTCAAGATCATAATTCTCAACTACTGGGAATTAGGTACATAAATTCTGTCTTTGTACAAGAGTGTTCCATCATCTTCCAATTTATAATTTTCCACTTTCTGTAGCATCTTACCTTTCTGTAGCTTTGTCACCAATTCCATGTACTACAAATATGCATTTGCAACTTCTGAAATTCTGCCTTTAATATCAGTTTGATACATGCTAATGGTCATAGCATGTAGTTCATGCACTCTTCTGCTGAGTGAATCAGTGACTTTGTTCTCCTTTCCTTTGATATGCTTGATATCAAAGTCATACTCATAAAGGAATTCCAACCATCTACTTTGCCTAGCATTCAAATTTGACTGATCAAACAAATACTTCAAACCGTTATGGTCTGTCCTCAGTTCAGACCTCCTCCCCATGAGGTAGTGCCTCCATTTCTTCAGGGCGTGCACTATGGCTGTGTTGAGCACTTAACACACCCTAAAAGTCTATGTTCATTTTTTACTTTTGGGTACCACTTGATCCTTTACACTGTTTGTTTTTCCTTCAGTATGAAACTGATACTTGCGCTTATTTTTATGTTCATGTTTTAATTTTCTAAAGCCTTCCTGAACATACAACAAAGAATCATCTTAATTGTTAAAGGGTCCTTAACAAGCTACTTAGGGAATCGACACACTAAATATTTCCACGACGTGCTTAGGAGTTCGGCATCGGTAAAAGTTAAAGGTGTTGAAAATCGTTTGAGAAGATTAAAATAGTCGAACACCGATCTTCATCGGCGTCGACAGATGAAAGTCTTTCTTTTTATGATTGAACTTTTGCAGAGGTATCACCGAAGACCGACCTATTTGGCTTCGGCAGGAAAACAAAAATGTAAGTGTTGTGCAAAGGGAAAAGTAGTATCGTCAATGGTTGACACCCGACACAATTTCGGCATCGGAGAGTTACAAAATAAAATACACATTAATTTTACATTTTAAAGTGTTGATCCCCGACCTCCACGCTGGAGAGAAATGACATGATGAGACATTTCACCCATGGATCCGTTAGGTACGACGCATTTAAAGTGTGAATAAGATTGCAGATCATGCATTAGTTGCTAATCCATGCGTGCATCAAAGGAATCCATTTTAACTTGTTGGTACAATGCATATGCCTCTGTGCCTCCACTGTGAACCAGTTAGGATTTAATTGCGAAGAACCAATGGTAGTTTTATTTTGAATTGCATTTATTAGTCGTGTTAACTGGTTGATACGAAGGATAGAGTCTCTCCAGTTATATGATGTCAAAGTCTCTATGCATGATCTTATTCTACATGGCAAAGATTTCAGAACAAATAGAGGAGCAGGGCCATCAATCTAGATAAGTCGTCCAAAGTTCAGTAAGCATTAGACAACTTTCTTAGCAAGAATTATAGTATGTATCCAATTGTGGTGTTTCACACTTTAGTTATGAGTTCACAACCCAACGATGATTTGTATACATGTTTAAAAGTCATTTTAATTACAGGGACAATGCCGCTGAAGAAAACCTCCACCAGGAAATCACCAAGAGCACCAAAATTGCAAGAAGCAGAAGCAGGAGAGGGCTCCTCCCCAACAATTGCAAGAAAATTGGAATTTGCTTCCAAGGCAGTGCTCATCATTAAGATAGTCACCAAGAAGGCCTTTTTCTAGCCCGCATACTTTGGAGACACAGAGGCAAACATTGGGGACAAAACATCATTTCCTCACTCGGAAGAATTATTTAAGAAAATCAAGAAAGAAGTACCCCTCGAGTATACCCTACATAGCGATCCTGATACAAGGAAGCTCGATGATGATTTCCTCCCAAACATTCGTAGGGATTATCTACACATGGTGGCAAGATGAACTCCAGTGTTTCTTTGCATCGAGCTCCTAAAGTGGCTCATTGACCACACCAACGCGCATAAATGTTTGATTAATGACAATAACGGTGAATGCATCAGGGTTTTCCTATCAGCAGAGGTTCAGAGCTACTACAAGATCAGGGAGTCTAAAGAAAATATGATCACTGAGTTCGTTCTGAGTTTCTATGCATCACACGATACCAGCAAAATCATGGCATCTTGGTGGAGAGAAGACAAAAAATTCACGAATCAAACTGTCGGCTGGTACCCAACGACCAATCTTAGGGAACCATACATATATCTTATGGCACTACTCTGCAGGTTTCATGGGGAGAAAGATTGCTCTTGGTTCTCAAAGGTCTGGATGCCTCTATATTATACAGTTTCCATTTTAGGCACGAGCTTCAATTGGGGTGCGATCATCTCCAAACAGTTGAGCACCTGCATAAGGAAAGCTCAAGTTCAAAAGGAGGGAGAAACCCCTGCCTTCTACATGGCCTTGTATCTACTGGACGCCATTTGCACCAGGAACACTTTCTCCAGGATGAACCTAAATTGGCACTCCTCGAAGCTCCTGGTCCATGTATACTTTATCATCTTATGGGAAAATAGGTACAAAAAATCCTATGTTGTTATCTATGACTAGTTTATTGCACACATTTACTTTTTTCTATTGAGGAAAGAATGCCCTAGGCTATCAAATGAAGAAAAAAGGGTTATATCAAAAAAATTTCACTGTTATTTAGATGAGTGCGAAACCTACATCAGGGTTTTCGACACCACAGGGGAACCCCACTTGTTACCCATATATGTTCCCGATCGACTAGTGTTAGGAGAAATCTGCTATCAGACTATTCTACAAGGATACAATGCCACTTTGGTGAAAGACAAGAAGTGGGATTTCATACTGTATGGGTTTCATATTGGCTTCTATATGGTCAAATACACTGCACATGCTAAGCAAGAAGGGCTAAGAAAATTGGAATTTTGGTTTCAAACTGGTCGATTTCGCAAACATGACCTCAAGGGGTTGGTCCTACAACACGCGTCAGAGGTATCGTCTTGTTGGACTTATGCCCATGACCGGTTTGAAGATGAAATTTTCACTGAAAATTCTCAGGAATGGAATGAGGTGGCGACAAGGAGGGATGATCCTCGAGTAACTAGGTTCAAAGCTATGAGTTGGGAAGAGCAGGAAATGTCCTTGGAGCAGACATCCCAAGAAACTCTCAGGAGTCGAGAAGGAGCAATAACCTCTGAATCAGGTGAAGAAATAGGTGATCCTCAAGAAGACATTGAAGCTACGAGAGTTTACCATGAATCCCCAGTACGAACCAGGGATTCCCCTGAAATTCAAGTTACACAGGGAATGGGGGAACAAAGAAAGGATCCCCACAAAAGAAAATTAACAGTGCAGTGTTCGATGAGAAAATAAGTAATCAGTCTATAGACAACATCTCCATTCTACCTAATACTCAAATCCCCAATGGGTGACAAGTAGGAGTCATACCCGCAAGATACAGTGAGGAAGTTCGAGAGTCCAATCTTGAACAAATATACACTACTGGTAGTTTGGGAAACAAACTAACATGGGGTGATTAGCAGATACCGGAGCCAGTAGATGAGGTAGTAGATATCTATGTGATCTCCTACAATTAGAAGAGAAAGGCCATTGTTCAAAGGACTGCGAAGAAAACAAGGATCTCGTTGGATCACTCCATCCTAGTTACTATAGAAGAGAACTTGATCAACACAGTAGACACTCGGATGTCTGAACTAGTCGATGTAGGAAAATCCCTCTCAGATGCCACCTTGGACAAAGCCAAGAGAGACGAAAAGGAACTAGAGGTTTCCCTAAAGGAGCTCGAAGACTTGCACCATATTGTCGAATACTACAAAGGCACCACGCATACCGCTTTGTATCTGAAAGGTGACTTTGTAGGAGTTTATAAAGAGTTTAAGAAGGAGAGACACATGTTAACTGAAAACATAGCTGAGTTCCAGGAGGACACTCTCATGGCACTCGCAACTTGCAAGGAGATGGAGCAATGGTATGAAAGGGCACAGCAAGTGATAGAAATACTCGAGTACATTGAGGCAGTCCAACAAGGTAAAGATAAGAAAAAACATGGCATTCAAGTGATAGGCAAAAGTAGTCTTAATCGCATGAAGCGATCAGCCGAGTACTGGGCTAAGATGTCTCGGGACCCACATCGAGAGATCCAATAACAATGGACTAGGTGTAATAAGCACTGGGATAAAATTAACAAAATAATGAAGGATGGCAGGCTCCCTGAGTTTGGCACCCCCAATAATTTCATTGATCTGAGTGACATGGTCAAGTGACATGTCAAAAAAGATGCACTATGGACTGAAGAGTTCAAAAAAATAGTCGATGTGAAGCCAGGGAAAGTACGACAATTCGTAGAACATCCAATCAAAGCCTGAACCATGCTACAACAACTGAACTCCATCTTAGTAAAGTACCGGGTGCATACAATAAACATCAGGGGAATATATGAGGCCCCAAAGGAACAACATAGATTTCCATGGGCCCAAACTTGTGAAAAATTGTTTGTCAGCTGGACTGAATACGAGAGAAGACATCCTTTCCAAGAAGTATCTCAGGACGATTGTTAAAGAAGTTGTTAGAAGATAACGCCACATGGTGATTTTTGTTTTGATTAAACTGCAATTAGCCGTTATTTTCGGTTAGAATTCTATATTATAAATAAAGACATCGGCCAATTAATTAGAGTTTGATGGTTGTTGTAAGAACTCTTTCTTTTTGGATGTTAAGAATTATTTTGAGACTGCTACGAATTGAGAATTCCTTCTGGACCAAAGACAAACTATTTTCATTAGATGCATGTGATTGGACTTGGAGAAGAACTACTTCCTATCCTGTTTCATGAATGATGCAGTAATGAGTAAGAGCAATTAATTATGTTGTCAAGTTATCTGGTGAAATGTTTTGATGTTCTTTGCTTTAATGATGAAGATAAATCATTGTGTTATTATGTGATGCATGATTATGGTAGATGAATTATTTAGTTTCTCAGATAGTAATTTGATGCTCACATGGTTAATGTATTAGTACTAGGCCCGTGGTATAGAGTAATTGTCTGCATGTTGAGTAGCGGGTTATCCCAAGCTTAACCTCTTCCCTAGTAGTTAAAACTTACTCATGTTAATTGTCAAGTTGGTTTATGCTGGCTGACATCTCTAATATCTACCCCATCCAAGAGAAAATACAAAAGAAAATAGTCCTAACTGAAGGAAGAGCCTTCACAAAGAAACACAAATCCCATCGATAAATTGGTCGGATCATGATATTTGGAGAACCATTCCATTTTAAATGCTTCAGATTCTAATTGGGCCTCAATGGCAGGTTTGGTTCCTACTGTTGAGTCAAGGGATTTAGGTCCCGTCAATAGAATTGGTTCTAGAAGGAGGGCTTGATAATGAATGGTTGAATATATATTTTATCTATTATTTCAAACAGCCTACAGATTCATAACAGCCCACATGAATGGCTAGTTCATCATAAGAAAACCCACACACGTTGAGTATTCCTGAAATGGATAAATCACCCCAGCCCGAGGAATGACCTTTTCACCTTGAAATACGTTACGCCCTTCCTCACGAGGAAGTGAATCAATTCAGGAGAATCACTAGAGCCTACGCCTGCCATATCGATGTGTTTTCCTTAGCTACCATCCTCCCTCGAAGAAAAAAACAAAGTAGACCAGTGGTTATCACTCCCAAGGAAGTTTTCATACACTCCATAGAAGACTTAATAGATTTTGCAATTACCGAAATCCAAGAACCTCTCGATCTGATACCCAAAACACCAGCCATCGACGTCTTTGAGCCAAATGAATTTTCGGAAGAAGAAGAGTTCAACTCAGATTCCGAAGACATGGAGGATAATAATAACCATGAGGAAGAAAGGGAAATCCCACTTCAGATAAATCAGCCAAGGTTGGCCGGAGACACCGTGGTCGTCCCTAGACGAGTACATAATCTTCCCCGACATCCATAGAAACTGCTTCCTAAGTATGACCCCGAAACTTTGGGATTACCTAAAGATCATATCAAGAAGTTCGTACTCACAATCAGACTTATGAACGTTCAACATGAAGACATAGTCTGTAGACTCTTCCCCTACATGTTTGAAAATTCAGTGTCCACGTGGTATTTCAACTTGCCAGTAGGTTCGATAACCTATTGGACTAAGTTCCAGAAATACTTTCTAGATAAGTTTGCAGAGAAAACTACCACGGGGGCCCTGATGGTTGAGTTTTTCGCAGCCACCATGAGTCTGAAAGAAAGTGTCAAAGATTTCAATCAGAGATTCATGACCATCTTAAACAAATTCTAGCCTACAGAAAAACCAACTCAAGAGTTGCAAATAGAGGTTTATGCCAACGTGCTCCCAACTTCTATTTCTATGTTTGTAAAAAGAGATGCTAAGAAAACCCTAGCGAAAATTTTTGAGGAGGCCAAGACAATAGAATTTCAGATGAGAGGATGTAAAGAGGGCGAGGTCTCCTTAGTGAAAAACAAAAGCCAGCCCCCTCCCAGGAGAAGACTCCTTCTGACTAGACCTCCGGGAAATTGGTTGAACAGACTCCCAACAAAGGTAATGGTGATATAGAAGATATAAAATGCATGTTTAAGAAATTATTAGACAAAATTATAGACATGAAGAGAAAGGCGGGGGAGAGAAACCAAGGCCAAAGGCCCTACAAGCCTTTCTTTAAAATAAACCTGCCTTTCAAAGCAATTGAACCCCCCCTGCTAACTTGAATATCGATCTAGGGAATGTCACGTCTGATTCTTTCTGTACTTATCATCAGGAGAACCAATCTGAAAGAGACTGCCCTCAATGGTTCCATGCCATGAATTTAATGGCCAATCATTTTCTAGATGAATTCTCCCTGACCGAACAACCAAGTAGTTCAACCATGAATATTGTTGACCAGGAAGAAGTTGACCCACCACGAGACACAGCCATGCTGATATGGGATCTTGACCTGATCATGCCTTTCAATGATCGTTTTGAGTCTTGGGAACAACCCATGGAAGTTTCGGCAATACAGACATGTAGTAAGGGTCCGCCCGACTCAAAAGATACTGATGCCACCCGAGCTTCGCAAAGTAAGTTAAATCCCAACCACCCAAAAATGTCTTTCGCTCTCGATAAAAATCCTATAAGAATTCATACCCAAGAGTTGCCCAAACTAGATTACAATGTGGTCGAAGATTTGAAGAAGCTAAAGGCCAATATTTCAGTTATGGATATATGCAGGATCCCTCAGCAAAAATATTTTCTATTACAGGCCTTGAACTCTGTATAAAATTCGACGACAGGCAATGGCCCAAGGAAAAATTTGACTCACGCAGATCCGATGGGAAAACCAACTATGAACACTTGTTCAAGAGATAGAAAGGAAAAACCTTTTGTCCCACCATTCCTCTTAACATTTGAAGTATTTAATAGAAACCTTCACAACTGTTTGGTAGATTCTGAAGCATCCTCCAACGTCATTCCCTTGTCTATTTGCAAAAAATTAAATGTTGTTCCTCTCAAGACTGATAAACATGTCATACAACTGGATAGAACCCAGGTAAAGGTCATGTTAGAACTCAAAGACGTGATGATCAGGATATCGACGCACCCCAAGTTTGTGAAAGTGATCGACATTATTGTAGTAGATATCCCAGAGGCATATGGGCTATTACTAAGTCGAGATTGGTCTGAAAATCTAAACGGTTACTTCAGTACGAATTGGGCACACCTTTGGATACCACTGAAAGGATACAAGAACATGATCAGAATTGATAGGGAGAGATATCTGAAACATACGATCACTTATTTAGAAACCCCTAATGAACCCTTGTCCACACATTTCCCCATACCGGGAAATTATTCCTGCGACTCCTACTTTGTAAACTTCACTCCCCTCTTATCCGATGTTCCTCTTACTCAAAAATACGAATTCATTTTCAAAGAAAAATCTCCGATACTGACAGGAAACACCCTCTTATGCCAAAATGTGGCACTATAACTTTTGAAACAAGAGGTTAGGGAGCAAGAATCTAATAAGGGAAACGAAAATAGAGATCCCCGTTCACAAATTTGGACCCTCTATTTTGATGGATCTAAATCTCAAGAAGGGTCTGGAGCAAGACTCATCCTCATCAATCCTATTGGTAAACGTCATTTCTTGTCCTGCAGGCTAGAATTTGAATGTACCAACAACATTGCCGAATATGAAGCTCTAGTACAAGGATTAAGGAAAGCCATAGATATGGATATCAAAGGATTAAAAGTTTTCGGGGACTCTAAAATTAAATTTAGACAAGTAAGAAATACTATACATTGCAAATATCCTCATTTGAATAACTATCAGCAGGAGGTGCATAGGTTAATAGAAAACTTTGAGGATTTTAACATCACTGTGATCCCCAGAAAAAAGAATATTATTGTTGACTCCCTGGACATAGCCACTTCCAGGTTGTTTCCTTTAGAATATTATGAAGCCTCCCGATTCACAGTGGAACTGCTCTACAAATCGTCGGTACCTAATAACATTTCCAATTGGAAAGTCTTTGAAGGATATGAACAAATCATAAACTTCTTGACTAACCAAGACAATTTCAAAGACCTCGCTATTGAAGATGATGAATTCCAAGAGTTGTCCATAGAAATCAATCCTCAAATGGGATGACCTATGGATAAATCAAAGGGTGACACAATCCCAAAAGGGATAGCTAATCTAGAAAATATTTTTGACCTCAAGGACCGATTTAAGGGACTCAAAAACGCAAAGACTGGTAGCTCATGTCCCCTACATGAAACTATAAATCTTGGGACCCCAGAGAGTCCAAAGAATGTGAATATGGACAAGACTATGTCTAAAGAAGAGAGGAAAGCTTACCTCAAATTATTCAGACAATACCAGGATGTCTTCGCGTGGTCCTATAGGGATTTGAAAACATATGATACCCACATCATTCAACACACCATCCCTTTAAAACCAGAATTAAAACCTTTCCAACAGAAGATCTGAAAGTATCACCCATCCCTGGAGCCTCTTATGTATCAGGAATTAAAGAACCTTTTAGATGCCAAGATCATTTTTCAGGTTAGGCATTCCGCTTGGGTAGCGAACCTTGTTTTGGTGAGGAAAAATTCAAGGGAGATCCACCTATGCGTAGATTTTAGAAACCTCAACAGGGCTTCAGAAAAGGACAATTACCCAGTCCCGCCGATGGAACAACTTCTACAGACCGTGTCTTGCTCGGGGATCTTCTCTCTAGTAGACGGTTTTTTAGGTTATAACCAAATCCTTGTTTCAAAGGAAGATCCTCTAAAAACCAGTTTCTTAACCAAATGGGGAACCTTTGCTTATAAGTGCATGCCTTTCAGGTTAATTAACGTAGGAGAAACCTTCCAAAGAGCCGTGGATGTATCTTTCGAGGGACTAATTAATAGATGTGTGGTAGTGTATCTAGACGACGTAATAGTGTATTCAAAAAACACAGAAGAGCACATCCAACACTTAACTCAGATGTTCGAGAGGTGTAGGAAATACGGTATATCCTTAAACCCTAAGAAAACTATCTTCGGTGTCGAGGAAGATAAGTTGTTAGGTCA
The DNA here is from genome assembly GCA_009831015.1 of Picea engelmannii. Lineage (NCBI taxonomy): Eukaryota > Viridiplantae > Streptophyta > Pinopsida > Pinales > Pinaceae > Picea > Picea engelmannii. The sequence goes on from ML787365.1 coordinate 743,042, forward strand.
CATTATATCTCAAGAAGGGATTCGCATAGACCCGAAAATGATTAAATCCATAGCTCAACTTCCCTTACCCCATAACAAGAAAGCTCTATAGTCTTTTTTTGCGAAAATCAATTTTGTGAGGAAGTTCACTCCCAACTTCGCGGAAATCATCAAACCTTTACAAAATATGATTCGCAAAGATTTCAAATTTAAGTGGGATGATGAGAAAAAAGACACCTTCAACAATATGAAAGCTGACATTTCTCGGGGCCCGGTGTTGCGAAGTCTCGGTTTCAATAAATAATTGTTCCTTTATAATTTCACCTCCGATCAATTTCTATCTACAGTATTGAATCAGAAGGATGATGGCAACAACGAAGCCTCGGAGCCTCAAGGAGATGAGCTCAATTATCCTGTTGTAGACAAACAGGCCTACACAGTCTATAAGGTAGTAAAACATTTTAGGTATTACATCCTCAAGAATCACACCAAAGTAATTGTGTCGCACCCCGCAGTATGATCCTTGTTCACCCAATAGGAAATGGAAGAAAGAAAGGGGAACTAGATGTCCATAGTCTAGGAATTTGATCTAGATATAAAACCTACAAAACTAGTAAAAGGACAAGGTTTGTGCAAGCTTGCATCCGAAGCCCAGGATCAAGTAGATGAAAATCTTGGATGGGAGAATGAAATGACACTATGGTGTGGTGAAGTAGCATAGCATAACCTACTCTATAATTCTCTATGGGTCGATAGGGTCACACCTAATGAAGCCATAGGAAATTCCCCATAGTTTCTGGTCTATGAGAAAGAAGCCATCCTCCCAAAAGGAATCTATCTCCTGTCTCTTCAGCTAGCCCAAGATTCCAACGAATAACCCTCATCTCCCATGCAGAAAAGGATTAACACTCTGCTCATGCTGGAAGAAGAGAGAGAAAAGTCTAAGTCAAAATTCCTATCTCACCAACAAATAGTGAAAAGATGGTTTGATAAGCGTAAGGTTAAAGAAAAGAATTTTGAAGTAGGAGACTTAGTCCTGAAGTGGGACAGAGCAAATGAACCTAAAGGGAAACATTCTAAGTTTTAGAGTCAATGGCATGGACCTTTCCAGGTAGTTAAGAAAATCGGGGCAGGCACTTATCGATTACAGAGTCTGAGGGGAGAACCGAATGCTCTCCCGGTAAATGGCCAAGCCCTAAAACAATACTTCCAGTTAAAAAAAAAACTAAAAAAAAAAACAAGTCATGAGTCAGGGTCAAAGGAAACGAAGGAAGAAAAGAGATTCTACTTTCGCTCAGTGAATCATCATTTGTTGAGTGCTCAACACACCCTAAAAGTCTATGTTCATTTTTTACTTTTGGGTACCACTTGATCCTTTACACTGTCTGTTTTTCCTTCAGTATGAAATTGATACTTGTGCTTATTTTTATGTTCACGTTTTAATTTTCTAAAGCCTGCCTGAACATACAACAAAGAATCATCTTAATCATTAAAGGGGCCTTAACAAGCTACTTAGGGAATCGACACACTAAATATTTCCACAACGCACATAGGAGTTCGGCATCGGTAAACGTTAAAGGTGTTTAAAATCATTTGAGAAGTTTAAAATAGACGAACACCGATATTCATCGGCATCGGCAGATGAAAGTCTTTATTTTTATGATTGAAATTTGGTAGAGGTATCACTGAAGACTGACCCATTCGGCTTTGGCAGGAAAATGAAAAGGTAAGCATCGTGCAAAGGGAAAAGGGGTATCGTCAATTTCCAACACCGGACATGATTTCGACATCGGAGAGTTACAAAATAAAATACACATTAATTTTACATTTTAAAGTGTCGATCCCCAACCTCCACGCCAGAGAGATATGACGTGATGAGACGTTTTACCCACGGATCCGTTAGGTATAATGCACTTAAAGTGTGAATAATATTGTGGATCACGCATTAGTTTCTAATCTGTGCGTGAATCAAAGGAATTCGTTTTAAATTTCCGATACAATGCATCTGCCGACGTGCCTCTATCATCAACCAGTTAGGATTTAATTCTGGAGATCCGACGGTAGTTTTATTTTGAGTTTCATTTATTAGTCATATTAATTGGCTGATACAATGGATAAAGTCTCTCCAGTTATATGTTGTCGAAGTTGTTATGCGTGATCTTATTCTGTGTGGCAAATATTTCAGAACAAACAGAGGAGCAGGGCTAGCAATCCGGATAATTTATCCAAAGTTTTGTAAGCATTAGACAACTTTCTTAGCAGGCATTACATGTATGTATCCACTTGTGGTGTTTTACCCTTCAATTATGAGTTCACAACCCAACGTTTCTCTGTATACATGTTTAAAAGACGTTTTAATTACAGGGACACTGTCTCTGAAGAAACCCTCCACCAGGAAATCACCAAGAGTGAAAAATATGCAAGAAGCAGAAGTAGGAGAGGGCTCTTCCCCAAAAGTTGTAAGACAATTGGAATTTGCTTCCAATCCGGTGTCCGTCATTAATATAGTCACCAAGAAGGCCTTTTTCCAACCCTTAGACCTTGGAGACACGGAGGCAAACATTGGGGCCAAAACATCATTTCCTCACTGGGAATAATTATTTAAGAAAATCAAGAAAGAATAACCCCTCGAGTATACCTCACACAACGATCATGATACAAGGAAGCTCGATGATGATGTCCTCCCAAAAATATGTAGGGATTATATAGACATGGTGGCAAGCTGAAATCTAGTGTTTCTTTGCATCAATATCCTAAAGTGGTTCATTGACCACAATGACGCGCATAAATGTTTGATTAATGATGATAACGGTGAATGCGTCGGGGTTTTCCTACCAGCAGAGGTTCAGAGCTACTACAAGCTTAGGGAGAAGAAAAGATGAGGACTAAGTTCGTTTTGAGTTTCTATGCATCACACGATACCAGCAAAATCATGATGTCTTGGTAAAGAGAAGACAAAACATTCACAAACTGGACTCTCGGCTGGTACCCAATGGCCAATCTTAGGGAACCATACATATATCTTATGGCATTGCTCTGCAGGTTGCATGGGGAGAAATATTTCTTCTGGTTCTTAGAGGCCTGGATGCCTCTAGCTTATACAGTCGTCGTTTCAGGCATGGGCTTCAATTGGGGTGCCATAATCTCCAAACAACTAAGCACCTGCATAAGGCAAGCACAGGTGCCAAAGGAGGGAGAAACCCCCACCTTCTACATGGTCTCGTATCTACTAGACGTCTTTTGCACCAAGAACTATTTCTCTGGGATGAACCTAAATTGGCACTCCTCAGAGATCTTGGTCCATGCATACTTCAACATCTTATGGGAAAATAGGTACAAAAAATCCTATGTTGTTATCTGTGACCAGTTTATTGCACACATTTATTTTTTTCTATTTAGGAAATAATGCCCTAGGCTATCAGAAGAAGCAAAAAGGGTTATATCAAAAGTTGTTCACTGGTATTTAGATGAGCGTGAAACCTAAATTAGGTTTTTTGGCGCCACAGGGGCACCCCACTTTTTACCCATATATGTTCATGATTGACTAGTGTTAGGAGAAATCTACTATCAGACTATTCTTCAAGGATACAATGCCACTTTGGTAAAAGACAAGAAGCGGGATTTCATACCGTATGGGTTTCATATTGGATTCTTTATGGTCAAAGACACTGCACATGATAAGCAAGAAGGGCTAAGTCAATTGGAATTCCAGTTTCAAACTAGTCGATTTTGCAAACACGACCCCAAGGAGATGGTCCTACAACACGTGTCGCAAGTATCGTCATGTTGGATTTATGCCCATGACTGGTTCGAAGATGAAATTTTCACTGAAAATTCTCATAACTGGAATGAGGTGGTGACAAGGAGGGATGATCCTTGAGAAACCAGGTTTAAAGCTATGAGTTGGGAAGAGCATGCGACGTCCGTGGAGCAGACAGTCCAAGAAATTCTCAGGAGTTGGGAAGGAGCAGCAGCCTCTGAATCGAGTGAAGAAATAGGTGATCCTCAGGAAGACATTGAAGTTGCAAGAGTTTACAATGAATCCCCAGTATGAACTAGGGATTCTCCTTAAATTCAAGTTACACAGGGAATGGGGGAACTCTTGTACCAGCAAAGCCAACGTCTAATGAAGCATATGCAGGATGATCCTTGCCTTATCATAAGACCTATGATTTCAACTACTATCTGAAGTGCCCCGAAGGAGTCAAGTGGCCCCAATCCCATGAATCCTGACAACACCAACGGGTTAGGTAATCCTAAATCCTCAACATCGTCGGTCAATTCCTCAGAAGGTGGGACAACGCAACCAGAGACAGGTCGGTTGTTGATAGAAACCCAAGAACCAAACCCCTTGAGAAAAAATATAAATATATATAGTGACTACGAGAGGTAGGAGCCATCTCACGACACCCCAATGCGTGTTCAAGAGGAAGGGGGTCCTGAGAAAACCTCTTCCCCTCAGCCCGAGTTTCAAGACAAGGAGGTCTCTCAAAAAGAAACACAAACCAAAAGCGGTCTCAACACAAAAGGACCCAATGAATCAAAAATCGAAGCGGATTTGAATGACAAGCTCAAACCGAAGGAGACAAAGAAAGGATCCCTGCAAAAGGAAATCAATAGCTCAGTCACCAACGAGCAAGTAAGTAATGAGTTTGTACCCGACATCTCCATTCTACCTAATACTCAAATCCCCAATAGGAGACAAGTAGGAGTTGGACCTGCAAGATACAATGAGGAAGTTCGACACCCCAATCTTGAACAATAATACACCACCGATAGTTTGGGAAAAAAACTAACATAGGGAGATCAGCAAATACAAGAGCTAGTAGACAAGGTAGCAGATATCTATTCTATCTCCTACGATCAGAAGAGAAAGGGTATTGTTCAAAGGACTGGAAATAAAATAAGGATCTCATTGGATCACTCCATCCTAGTTACTACAGAGGATAACTTTCTCAACACAGCAGACGCTCAAACATCTGAACTGATTGGTGTAGGAAAATCCCTCTCAGATGCCACCTTGGACAGATCCAGGAGAGACGAAAAGTAACTAGCCTCTGCCCTAAAGGATATCAAACAATTGTGCCATATTTCTGAATACTACAAAGGCGCCACGCAGACCACTGTGTATCTCAAAGGTGAGTTCGTAGGAGTTTACAACGCTTTTAAGAAAGAGAGGCACTTGTTAACTGAAAACATAGCTGAGTTCCAGGAGGACAATCTCATGGCACTCGCAACTTGCAAGGAGATGGAGCAATGTTATGAAAGGGAGCAACAAGAAGTAGAAAGACTTGAATACATTGAGCCACTCCAGCAAGGCCATGATAAGGAAAAACATGGCATTCAGGTGATAGGAAAAAGTAGTCTTAATCGCATGAAGCGATGAGCCGAGTACTGGGCTAAGATGTCTCGAGACCCACATCAAGAGATCCAAGAACAATGGACCAAGTGTAATAAGCATTGGGATAAAATTAACAAAATAATGAAGGATGTTGGGCTCCCCGAGTTCGACACCCCTAATAATTTCATTGATATGATAAACGTGGTCAAGGGGTATGCTAAACAAGATGCGTTATAGACCAAAGAGTTCACAAAAATAGTCGATGCAAAGAGAGGGAAAGTACGAAAATTCGCACAACATCCAATAAAATCCTGAACCATGCTACAACAGTTGAAATCTAGCTTAGTAAAGTACTAGGCGCATGTAGTAGACATCAGGGGAATATATGCGGCCCTGATGGAACAACATAGATTTCCATGGGCCCAAACTTGTGAAAAACTATTTGTCGGCTTGAATGAATACGAGAGCAGTCATCCTTTCCAAGAAGTATATCGAGACGACTGTTAAAGAATTTGTTAGAAGATAACGCCACATGGTGATTTTTGTTTTGATTAAACTGCAATTAGCCATTAGTTTTGGTTAGAACTCTATATTACAAATAAATACATCGGCCAATTAATTAGAGGTCGATGGTTGTTGTAAGAAATATTTCTTTTTGGTTGTTAAGAATTATTTTGAGACTGCTATGAATTGAGAAGTCCTTCTGGACCAAAAACAAACTATTTTCATCAGATGCATGTGATTGGACTTGGAGAAGAACTACTTCCTATACTGTTTCATGAATGATGCAGTAATGAGTAAGAGCAATTAATTTTGTTGTCAAGTTATTTGGTGCAATGTTTTGATGTTTTTTTCTTTAATGATGAAGCTATATCATTGTGTTATTATGTGATGCATGGTTATGGTAGATGAATTATTTTGCTTTCCATTATATTATTACATATGTGCTTTCTTTCTGATAGTTAGTTTCTCAGACAATAATTGGATGCTCACATGGTTAATGTATTAGTACTATGCCTGTGGTATAGATTAATTGTCTGCATGTTGAGAAGTGGGTTATTCCAAGATTAACCTCTTCCCCAGTAGTTAAAACTTACTTATGTTAATTGTCAAGTTGGTTTATGCTGGCTTGCATATATAATATCATCCCCACCCAAGAGAAAATACATAATAAAATAGTCCTAACTAAAGGAAGAGCCTTCACAAAGAAACACAAATACCATCGATAAATTGGTCGGATCGCAAGATCTGGAGAACCATTCCATTTTAAATGCTGCAGAGTCTAATTGGACCTCGGTGGCAGGTATGGTTCCTACTGTTGATTCAATGGATTTAGGCCCCATCAATAGGATGCCAACTCCAAATCATGAGTTTCATAGTTCTTTTCATGATCCTTTAGCTTTCTAGATTCAGAACATACCACAAACCCATTCTGATTGAGGACTCCTCCCAGTCCTTCTTTTCATGCGTCTGTACACACTACAAAATATTCATTCAGATCTGCAATCCTCAAGATTGGAGCACTAGCTAACAACTGCTTCAATTGATGGAAGCTTCTCTTACATTATTCTGTCCATTGAAATTTCTTCTCCTTCCTTTGCAAGGAAGTGATAGGGTGAGCTATCCTTGAGAACCCTGCAATGAACCTTTTATAATAGCCAACTAGACCCATGAACGATCTGAATTCTATCACATTCTTCGGTGCTGACCATTCTTTGATGGCTTCTATCTTCTCAGGATCCATGACTATCCCATCCTTTGAAATGATATGCCCCAAATAATGAATTCTATTTTGATAAAATGAGCACTTGCTCAATTTGGCATACAGTTGGTGCTCTCTTAGAACTTGCAACACCATCCTTAGATGATGCTCATGATCTTCCTCCGACTTGGAATACACTAGAATGCCATCCAAAAAGACTATGACAAACTTATCTAGGTATTCTCTGAATACACCATTCATTAAGAAAATGAAAACAACGGGTGCATTTGATAACCCAAATGGAACCATTATGAATTCATAATGACCATAACTTGTTCTGAAGGCAGTATTGTTGACGTATTCCTCTTTAATCCTTACCTGATGGTATCCTGAACTGATATCTATCTTCAAGAATATCTTTGCATCCTTCAACTAATCAAAGAGATCATCGATCCTTGGCAAAGGATACTTGTTCTTAATAGTCACTTTGTTCAATTGTATGAAATCGATGCACAATGTCATTGTTCCATCCTTCTTCTTTATGAACAGGATTGGCAAACCCCAAGGTGATACACTTGGGTAGATATACCCCTTCTTTAGAATATCTTCAAGTTGCATTTGTAGTTCCTTCATCTTTGGTGTACTCATTATGTAGGGAGTCTTTGACATTGGGGCTGCTCCAGGTGTCAAATTTATAGAGAAATCAATATCTCTCTTTGGAGGTAGTCCTGGTACCTCCTTGAACACATCTTCAAAATATTCCAGGACTTCATAGTCCTCCAGAATTGGCACCTTATCCTTAGATGTTTCGCCTATATGAGTTGCAATTAATTGACAGCCTTTCCTGTAGCATTTATTCAGTTGCAATGATGAAATTTCCCTAATAGAAACTACCCTGGGAATTCCTTGGATTGTTCTCTCACTTCCTTCCTCATCCAAGAAAGTGAATTCCTTGTTATGGTAGTCTAAAATGGCATGGTGTTGGTCCAACCAGTCCATACCAATTAGGAAATCATATGAACCTAAAGGCAAGATTGTTAGGATATTTAGACACTTAGGAGTTAGTTAAGATCTACTTGGTATAATATGTCGTTAGGTAAAAGTGTGTTTCTTTAGTATGCATTAGTATGCATTTGTAGTTAGGAAATCCGACGGTCACGATATGTTCCCGACATAGAGTGATCTGACGGTTCATACTCTCCTCGATCTTAACGGCCATTGATCCGTGGCTTAACACCCGATTGGTCCATGATATCTATTTAAAGAGCATGGAGGGTCATTTGTCAATGATCGATTGTGAGAAACTCTCTTGTAAAATCTCTCTGTAATCTTTTTCTTTGCATTAATAAACTACTCCAAGTGGCTGCGTTGGCTGGGGCCGTGGATGTTTCCCTGTAGGGGTTTTACCACGTGAAAACATCGGTGTGTTGATCTTTGATCTGGTTATGTGAGTGGTTAATGAAGGTTTTTTTACTCTGTTGGAATACCTATGTTGTCGAACATGGTATCAGAGCCTGTTTGAAGACCCGCTCCTGTTGTAGATCGAGATCGTGAAGCTGAGTTTCCTCATCTCCATTTTCTGGCATTTATGTACATTTCTGGGCTGAGAGGATTATTCCATTGCGTCCGGAGCACTCGTTTCATTCAGTAACACTTTTCATTTCACTCAAAAAGGTTTATGTTTGCCCAAGATACGGCCATTACAGTCAGATCCAGAGGTATAAAGTTTGAATACGCATTTTTTTTAAATTTCTACAAAGTTTTGATTTTATTTCGGTTTGTATTTTTTATTTTCGGGTTGCTACTCTTTTAGATCTGCGTATTCTCTTTGCCTCGCACCTTGTGCGATCTTGGAAAATCAGAAACAGATAAGAAAAGGTGCATCTTCCGGGTAAGCTAACCGAGATCTAACCCTTGTTGTCATCGATAAGCAAAATTGTTTTCTTGTGTCAAAAGAGTTTTTTTGGAGCATGCTCTCCAAGGCCGACGACAACAACAACAACAACAACAACAACCCCAATCCTCCTTCTGAACATTACAATATGTTTTGCTAGACCATTTGGTTAAAACTTGCCTTATTAAGTAAGAGGTCTTGAGTTCAAGTCTCTCTTTTGTTACCTTTTTTGAAAAAG
>ML787365.1:756540-776337 GCA_009831015.1 Picea engelmannii
TAGACACTTAGGAGTTAGTTAAGATCTACTTGGTCTAATATGTTGTTAGGTAAAAGTGTGTTTCTTTAGTATGCATTAGTATGCATTTGTAGTTAGGAAATCCGACGGTCACGATATGTTCCCGACATAGAGTGATCCAATGGTTCATACTCTCCTCGATCTTAACGACCATTGATCTGTGGCTTAACACCCGATTGGTCCATGATATCTATTTAAATAGCATGGAGGGTCATTTGCCGATGATCGATTGTGAGAAACTCTCTTGTAAAATCTCTTTGTAATCTTTTTCTTTGCATTAATAAACTGCTCCAAGTGGCCGCGTTGGCTGGGGCCGTGGATGTTTCCCCGTAGGGGTTTTACCACATGAAAACATCGGTGTGTTGATCTTTGATCTGGTTATGTGAGTGGTTACTGAAGGTGTTCATCCTCTATTGGAATACCTGTGTTTTCGAACAAAGATATTCAGATCTGCCTTGGTACTTAGTCCATTCATTTCCACTGGACATGATTTAACCAACTCAACAACTTTCCTCTTGGATCCTCTAGCTAGTTGTACCAACCAATATTTCTCATGCTTGCTTCTCGACAAGCATAATATTTCCATGAATTTAGGGTCTATGTAACTATGACTAGCTCCTAAGTCTATTAAAATAGTAAAGGAATGGTTATTGATCATACCTTCAACTTCAACCATGTGTGATTGATACTCACCTTGCGTGTTGTCTAGGGCTGCATAGATCCTTGGTACTATTATTCCCATGTCCTCCACTATATCTTCTTGTTGAACACTGTGAACAACTCTCACCTTGTCCTTTTTGTGAGGACAATCTCTATACGTATGATCTCCTTTGCATCCCCAACACTCCATAGTTGTATGTCTTGGCCTTTGCTCACCTACTTCAGCCACCCTGGGCTCTCTAAAAAATGGATGTCCTTTAGGAATATTCCTGAAGAATAGTGGTTCGATTCCCTTCTGCCTCTACTCCCTCTTGAAATTCTTCTTGTCTTCCCAAGATTTTTCGAAAGTAGGCTTTTCTTTTTGTTGATCATATAAACATTTTTCTCTCCTTATAGTTTCTTCCATAGTTTTTGGATCATCATACTAGATCTTGTCACTGATGGAATATGGAAGCCCACTCAAATACCTATGAATATTAATTGTCTCATCCTTGATGAAGGGGAAATATTTCATAACTCCAAAAATCTTCTTTCATATTCATCAATGGTCATGCTACCCAGCTTGAGTTCAAATAACTCTTTCATTTTTTTGTCATAATACCTCTTCGTTAAGTACTTATTTTCAAAATGTCTCTTGAATTCCCTCCATGTAACATTCTTCTCTCTGACATGTTGTACTTGCACAAGCTGATCCCACCATATGGATGTCTTTCCTTTAAGTTGGTAAATGGAAATTCTTCCCTTTGCGTGAGAAGAATAGTTATGTAGTTGGAAATATTTCCTCATGCCCAACAACCATGTCTGATCATCTTCATCTTTCTTTTGTTCTCCGTAAAAAGTAGGAGTCTTGATTTTATTCATTTCACCCTTCAGTTCATCCACTCCCGATTTCCTATGCTTTCTGGTAGGAGATGGACTTGAACTGTTGTGTGCTCTCTTATTGGAATGTTTCAGGGAGTGACGGTGATTCCTGCTCACGCTCCTTGATCGTCCTTTATTCTTAGGGGACCCGTGACTACTTTTTTTTCTTGATCCACTCTCCTTATCCAACTTCTTTTCGATTCTTTCCAGACTCTGCATCAACTTTATGTTGAATTCTCCCTGTTGCTCCCTAGATTTTATGAGCTTTTTGTTATCTACTTTGTGAGTCTACACATATTTTTGTAAATTTTCAATGATTTTCATCATGTTTCCTTCCTTATCTATCTCTTCTCCATGCTCATTGGAGTTTGATCCTTCAAATCCCAAATGAACATCCATTCATCTAGCTTCATTCTTTGAACTGGAAGCATTTTATGCCTCCTCCATTTCTCTGCACTAGGCAGCAATTTGATTCAGTTCTGACAATTGTTAAATTTTCAAACACAATGTGTAGTCAACCAAAAACATTTATACCATCAGTCCTTAACAAATTCCACAGTATTCATAAACCAATATGATTCAAAAACAAATTCAGATTTCATTCTCTGCGATTCTCAATCAATCAAGAATCCCCGCAATTTTTTTCTTTCTGAGTTCTTCTTTGTTCTGCAACAATTTTTCAGGCACTATCCCCTTTCTCTTAGCTCCCAACCCATGCAACCACGGGTTGTGGCCAAGAACTAGATCGATAGGCTCTTACCTGGGACTTTGGGCCTCCGACTTTGGAAGTTTCAAAGCACATTTCAACAAATCACTCAGAGTTCTGGATTGACGAACTCACGAAGTAGGGTGGATAAACATTCCACGACTACCCAACATCCCACGACTGGCACTCACTATGGAACCTCAGGCATCTAAGCTCGGGAATTTTGGAGCTTAGGAGCTTCGGGACCTTGGAAGATTTCACATCCACACACCCCAAACCATTAATTTCCGAACACTTCCATGTCATCTTTGGTGACGTCATTACATCTCGTCACCTCGGTGTTATGAAACTTTTGAAAGTTATTCCTTTCTTTCCCTTATGGACCATTCTTCCAGAGTGTCAAGTCTCCAGACTTCACAACTGGCGCCATGCATTCACTGGGACCCACAGTTTTCGTACTTGAACTAAGATTCTAATTAATCACATCACTTAACACCTTTCAAATTGTGGGGGCATGCATCTGCGGTTTGGAGTAACTCGCCTTTCGTCTCACAATTCTTTTGATGCTGACAAGTAACCCCCTAGTAAAACCATGTTTGGATTGTGGAACCGCCCTAGAAAATTAACTCTCGTGTAATTTGGATCCCCACAATGCCTCTTAATCATCGATCTTGATGTATCGTGATCAACTCCAGTGTGGGCCCACTGACCTTTAACTATGTTATGAAACCTCAAGGCCCACATAGTACAATTGTCAACATTCTAGGTGGGGGCATGTGGTAGGTATAGGAGAGGTCCACGTCACCTCCAGGTGACTTCATCATGACTCACTACTTTGTCTCTTTGGGGTTTCATAGATTTAGGCTTCGCTAGTTCTCTCCTCAGCACACACTAATTCTCCCGAATGTCGAAATCCCAAAAATCCAATTGCTGACACGCATGTTTTCCACCGATCGATGACTATAAATCACTTCATCTCTTCAGGCTTCAAGAGTTTCAACCTCTCCACAATCGTTTTCTCCCAAAGTGATTTCACTCGAAGTCCACAGATTTCCACCACGTATCCTCTCTCTTAGATCGACGACATAAACAGACTCAGTTACTCCATGTATTTCCAAAGGAACTCAGGACTAACCACCTCGCAACTTTTCCAGATCTGATGGTCTGGGGTGACTCTATTTCCTCCTAAATAAATACTATTCGTTAACTCGTTAAACCTTGAGAGTTTCTCCCCCTTTGAATATTTCTTCCCGCTATCTCTCCTAAGCTTTGTTTCTCAAACCAATTTATCCTTAGAGGGTTTCTTCGACACTTAGTCAACTTTCAGATCTGTGCACTCCTTGCAATATATCTTCGCTTCCCTTCACAAGAAAACTCGGGTTATTTGTCCCAATATTTTTGAGTCAAAGGCTCCATCGACGCACTCCTTGCACCCAGGGATGCTCTGAATCTCAAATTTTTTCCCTTCTGACAACAATTCACTCTGAAATCTTTGTCTCATTAACCACTAACACGGACCATTGAGGCTTAGTGTCTAAACCATGGGTATGATACTAATTTTTAACATCTCCGCCCACCAACCTCTGTCGGGTAATGTTACCCAAACAACCTTAACTTGCCTTTACTACTCTGATACCATTCCTATGATATTTCCGGCCTTAAACAGTAGGACAGGCCATGCCACCGAATAAATTTGCAGAAATAATCACATATAAAACTTAACTAGAAGATAGAGATAACACCTGGTATTCACACTTATAAATATATATCTATCTAATGCAATTAAACAGAAGCAACATTTAAAACATACATGCAACATATATATATATATATACAGGTATTACTCATTAATTATAATGTAAATACAAATACACAACATACAACGAACACAAAATTGGTACTTATATTTTAGTAGATGACCACTAACTGTGTGCAGACCTTCCACAAACCTCCCAGTGTTAGACCACACTGCTCATCACGCTCAACAATCGATCACACCCGAGCTGGGACTAAAATCCACCGGCAAGGGAAATCTAGGCTTGGAAAGGACAACAAGGGAGTTGCACAAAACAATAGGAAGGATCCTTTATCCCAGGAGCCACTTATGCCCACAACCCATATATCCTCATTCCCCACATGTCTTCTCCACCCCAGGAGGGTACACCTTCACTAATACAAGTCCATTGGCTACTATGCCTCCCTTACCTTGGGCTTCAGCAACAGGTTGTACCAGAAGTATTAGAGTATTGTAGTTGCTACGAGACTCCCTTCTAGGAGAAATCACTTCCCAACAAACTCTCTCACCTGGAAGAGTTTCTCACAGGTTTGGAAACCTGATTCTTCAATTCAGCTCCTAATCAACAAGCAACAACATTCAACTACACATAGGTGACGATAGCAATAGAAAATGGGTATGGAAACCGAAAATGGCAATATCCAAATGCTAAGACACAACATTTTTCAGGCGAATACAATTGCATTAGTCTTCACAGGAGGCACACAAGATAACTTAATTACGACTGTAGGATTCCTAGGTGCGTGCTACATATAGAGGCGATGATGATGTAAAACTGGTTCAATGTGTGAATCCCTAGTCAATCGAGAAGGTGGAAGACTTCCATAGAATCGTAAGGGTCGTGAGGAAAACTCCAAACTGGTCTAGACGCAAGGATGGGAACAACTCCAGAGTGGGAAGAAAACCCCCAACGAGTTGTCTTTCCTAGCTATAACTACATGTGACCATGTTGACACATGTCTTCCTGAAGCCGCATGAGCTTCACTTAGCACTCATTCCCATTTCTCCCAGAAAATTAGGACAACCCAACTTATGTCAACCATAGCTTTTGGGAAATAGTAATAAAATATTATTCCATTAGAGGCAAGCCCTCTAGCTTAGCCCCTAGGCCTAGACACTTATCCCTTCCCTTACCCTACCTAGTGGAGCTTAGTCCCCCATAATTCTTCTTCGTGGTCGGTCTACACGCAATAGTGTAATTTTATTAATGATGCGAGTGTTTACATATACAAAATCAGACTCATTGGCCTTAACATCTGGCTCACCAGCCTAATAAACACATAAGTCTCTCAAATTATAACCACTCAGCTCACCAGCCTATAAACATAATTACAATTTGGCAGGGGCTCGACCTTGGGGTGTTATAGGAGCCTCTTCATGAACATCTTCAGAAACTTGTTCATGTTCACTTTCATCTGTAGTTGAATAGGTTTCAAACTGAATTTGTTGATATTTCAGTACTTTTACCTGCTTCATTTGAACATCTACATCTGAATTGATAAGAGATTATTTATCAAATATTACATCTACGTTAATGATGATCTTGTGGGCAGTAGGATCCCACAACCTGTACCCCTTAATTCCATCACCATATCCAAAAAAGATGATCCTTTTTATTTTGGATCTAGTTTAGAATGTTGATATTTTGGAATTAGAGCATAGGCTTCACAACCAAAAACTTTAAGATTAGAATAATTACAAGGGTGACCTATCCATACCTCTTCAGGAATATTGCACTCTATTATTGTTGATGGTGATTGATTCACCAGATAACAAGTTGTAGTTACTACTTCTGCCCATAGTTCATGATGCAAGTTGGCATTACTAAGCATACTCCTTACTCTCTCTAGAAGAGTCATGTTCATGCGTTCAACAACTCCATTTTGTTGAGTATAAGCAGTGGTTTTATGCCTATCAATCCCAAACTCCTTGCAATAGTTCTCAAATTCCATTGACGTAAATTCACAACCATTATTAGTTCTTAAACATTTAATCAACCTATCAGTTCTCTTTTCCACTAAAGCTCTAAACTGTAAATACATCAGCCTTTCTTTTCAACATATATATCCACACCTTCCTAGAGAAATCATCTATAAAATTAACAAAGTATGATGATCCTCCATACGAAATAGTAGGGGATGGCTCCCAAACATCAGAATATATATAATCAAGGATTCCCTCAGTGGTGTGTCTTACGGTTTTAAATATTTGTCTATTTTGTTTTCCATAAATACAATGCTTCTAGAAATATAACTTTAAATACTTTAGACTAGGAAGTAACTTGCGATCAGATAATACCTTCAATCCTCTTTTGCACATATGTCCCAACCATTGATGCCACAGTCGAACATAATCATTTTCATTATTGGATACACCTATTGCATGATCTGACTCGGTTCTTCCTTCTAACATAAACAAGTTTCCAACCTTCCTCACTTTTGTAACCAGTAGGATTCCTTTGTAGACCTTCATAACTCCACCTTGAACACTACCTGTATATCCTCCAATATCTAAGACTCCCAAAGAGATTAGGTTCTTCCTAAGCTCAGGTACATGCCTCACATCAGTTAGTATCTTAAAAGATCCATCAAACATCTTAATTCAAATGCTACCAATTCCCACAAATTTACATGATATATCATTTCCCATGTAAACAATTCCATCATCTATAGACTGGTAAGTAATAAACCAGTGTCTATGAAGACACATGTGATTTGAAGCACTAGAATCTAATAAAAATTGTTGATCATAACGTGAAACAATACCAATTGTTAAAACTTCATCAGTCATACTTGAACTTGTTGTTGAACCTATTTCAGTTGTGTTTTCTTCCTTTGTCTCTTTTGGAGGGTCTTCTTTGGAGGCTTGTTGTCACATCCAACAATCCTTCTTCAAGTGTCCAAATTTGCCACAAAACTAGAACTTAAGCTTCCTCTTCTTTCCCTTCAACTTTGACTAAGAGAAATCCCTCTAAAAATTTCCTCTTTATTTACATCTTCCTCTAACCACCATCGTCTCGGATGTAGAGGTCTCTAAATTGGATTTCTTCCTCATTTCCTCAGACAGTAAAGCTCCAATAATAACATCAAACTCAATACCTTCTATTGAACTGAAACTGTTGGCACAAAGGCATACCCAGGGTTCAATACTCAAGAGAGTACCAATAAAACCCTAACTACCGGCCCTTCCGGAAACACCTGTGAAGCAGATGAAGTCTCACCCGAGGTAGAGGCAGGGGTGGTTGCAGGACTCAGGTGTCTACAACCTAGCTAGGATATTGATCTGTGATTATATATTTTACAAGGCACTTAGAATAGATCATTCATCAATATTTAACCCTTATGGTACTTCATAGATGGCACAGAGAATTGCAGTGAATACTTAGACTAAATATGATTCAATACTTAGCCAAAAAAATATAGATTAGATTCAACGGATCAAGCACTAAGAATCTTATATATCAGATCTAACATTCATTCATATATCATAATCACAGAACATAACTAGATCTACTTAATCACAACAAGCACTTAGCCAAAAAGGAGACAACACTTAGGTCAAAGCACATAGCACATTACACAGAGTTATCGTGGTTCACCCCCACCCTAGGGCTATGTCCACAAAGTCGTATTCTTTATATTATCACGGTCAAGCAGTTACAACACAGAGCTTTAAGGACCCTTACTTCGTACAGGACAGAAGATCTACGTAGCTCGCTAGATCCTTCTTCCCTGTACTTCAGCATAAGACTACAACAACTTGCACTTATCCTTCCGATCTCCTTACAATCACGCACAAAGCACTTGCAATATACATCTGATCACGAAGATTCAACTACTAGCACTAAGCCTTTAGCTATGCCTCACATAGAGGTACTACTATTTGCACTCAACTATCATATCTACTACTTAAGTATCTATTTATAGATTACAAAATGGGCCTAAACATGGGTAAACCAATAGGGCGACATCCCTTTCCCTTTACATCAACCCAAAAACCCTAAAAGGGACCAAAAATAGGTCTTGCTTACTTCGCATTGCGCTCCATCTTTGGCAAGTTGTCACAGTCCCAAAAACAGTCAAATATGACCATATATTCTTCAAAACTTCATCAAGGGCCAACAGGCCCCCAACACTCACCTGTGACTCGTCCCGAGTCACTCAGGTCTGATCAATTCTGCCTCAAATGCCTCGATCTTAGCTCGAGCTGCTTCGACCTACTGCAGTGCGTCAACTTCTTGCTCAGTAAATTCCTAGATCACTGTGTCATTGAGCAGTCCTTCCAGGTGTTGTTCTGCAATGATGAAAACCTGTTTGAGTTCAATTTCCTGGCTTTCTAGTTCAGCGAACAGTTGGCATGAATTTTCCTGGATCGACTGAAGTCGTTGGGAGACTTCCATCACTTTTCTTTGTAGTGTATGTACCTGTTGTTGGGTTGTGCATTGTTCTACGAACCTCTTCATTCTTTCGAATGGGGTCAAAGTCTTTATCTGTTCCTGTAGCATGTTTGCATGTTGCTTTTCTTCTTGGAGTTGTGCCTTCAATGTCTGCAATTCTGGATTCTCTGTGAGGGTTTCAAAAGTATGGGAACTTCTAGTGCTCAGTTGCTTGCATTCCAAAGCAAAGGTTTTTAATCGGCCAACTACGCTTCGAGTAGTGGCCTCTCTTAGATATTTTATTTCCTGAGGGGTCTCGGGCATGATGCAGAGCTCCAAAGCCATGATGCACTGTTGGAGTTGTTGGATTACTTCTTCCATTTGGGTCACCTACTGTGGGAGACAATCTTCCATCTTCACCTCTATGACTGTCACAGAGTGTAGTGCTTTGTGAACCCTTTCCTGAGCTTCAAGTTGCTCTGCTAGCAACTGTGCCTTTTCCTCGTCCCACTTCTCTTTCAGGGAAAGATTTTCTCGTTCTGCCTCCTTTTTTTGTTCTAGAAGTTCTTTTTGTGTTTGCATCAGAGTCTGGGTGGCTTGTGTTGTGTCTTCTTGAGCTCGTCGAAGGAGAGATTCGAATTGATTAGTGATCTAGTGCAATTGAGTGGGATCATTGCTTGTTCCTGATGTTTCGCTTGTTAAGGGTGTTGTAGACACTTCTTGGTTGGACTGGAGTGCATGCTGCACTTCTTTGAGTTCGCCTTTGATTCGATTGAATAGCTCCTCCTTCTTTGCTTCTTTCTTTTCTGTGAGCTCGAGTGAAACATCGTTCAACACAACAATTAGGAAGTCGAAGTCATCAGGGGTAAGGGTAGTTTTAAGCGTGGTCTGGGTGGCCTTATCTTTTTTTCGGGAGGAGGGTTTTGGTGGTGTCATCTTTCTTTTCATGGAGGGATCCTCCTCCTCTCTAGGTGGAGTAACTTCGCCTATGTTTTGCTCAACTTTTGTACCACCTAGCTTGTCACCATCACCTCCCTACACAGGTGAGATCGAAGTAGTCTTCACGGACGTGCTAGGGACATCTTCAACTTCATCATCCTTCTTAGTCCTTCTTGGCCCAGGTGTATCCGACATAGCTTAAGGTATTTCCTCATCAGACATGTCTACGGGGTCTGCTGCAACAAGGAGGTCTGTCGACCATTCCTTGGTAATCTCCTCCAAGTCATCCTCTGTCAATTTGTAGTAGGATTGGAGCTATTGTTTATGCTCATCACCGTGCGCTGTAATATAGGTGAAGTGGCGGTCCGCACTAAATTTGATCAAGGGTTTAAACCAATGAAGTACATTTGGGGTGATTCGCGGTGCAGACTGAATTTCATTCTTCATTTGGTTGAAGTAGGTGTGGAATACATCATTGGACTGCCACTTCTTTTTCATGTCGCTAGAGTACCACAATGTACAAAACTTCACGGCTAGAGGTTCGAAAGGTTCAATCTCTGGAAAAGTGGCTCCCTCTGGCAGCTCCCAAGCGATGAAGGCGATGAATATGAGTAACCAACTAAAGTGGAACTCATACCCTTGGTCTTGCGCTCTTCTGTAATCCAGTTCTAACTGGTTTACAAGATACTGCACCCAATTCATCTGTAGTTGCTCGACGCACTTCCCTGCGAGGTCAACTACGAAGCCAGTCACCTATGTTGGTTTGTTCTTACAAACTAATTTTCCCATGATTAACTGACATGCAAGGCGCACTGCGGCACTCTGGATAGAGGCTACCATGTAGCCTCGCATACCCTTCTCTACATCGCCATAAGTTTCCTTTATTTGTTGTGCTAGTGCTTGGTCTGAGGTCTTGCCTGGGTAAACGTCCTATGGGTTAGCGCCTTGCATGCTAAGTCTTGTGATCTAATTGATCAGAGTCAGATCCATAGTGATGCGGCGGTCCAACCATAAGTATCCATCGTGGTAGAAAGACAACAACAACCTGACACATGAATTGACTTCCTGGTGTTTGCCGAAGTGAGGGATCTTCATTACGTTGAGCAGTGTGGACTGCATGAGGTTCTAAGTCCAGGATTGTGGGACAATCTTAGGATTTTTGCCTTTGGTCTTGGTTAAGTATTTATGCAAAGCTAACATGCTGTAGGTTTTGCGATCTCCAAGGTTAAAATCGTTAAATTTCAATGTTGCAAGCTTATCCTGGTCAGTTCGTACTGCGCGCACCCCTTTCGAAAGATACGTGGTGATCAGGGTGTACTCAAAGTCCCTGGGTACACTGTCGCGGTTAATCTTGTCTCTCAAAGGGTGTATGTAAACCATCAAAATGCGTTGGATCAACTTGGCATTTGCAATATCGTCTCTGTGCTTTGTTCTTGTCTTGGTCGTGGTTCTGGAAGGTCCTGCGCCGCGAGTAGTGGAGGGAGAAGCTTGGACAACTCCTGTCGATGATGCTTGCACACCGATAGACATCCTTCTCTCTGACATGACTCTCTCATCCATTAAGTCAATCAAAACTTCTTCAAATACTTTCTCAACAACGCTGAGCTCGTCTGACATACAAGATTGGGTCCACTAGCTCAGGTGTGAAAATGAATTCTAAGACTACAATGAACAGTATGGGAACAGGGCAATGATCACAGGATGAAGTAATCTCAAGGTTCGGGCTCAAATTCTCACTTAGCAAAAAGTATTCTCGATGTGTGGCAAGACGGACTAAGTAGGGAAACTTAGAAACAGTCTGCTTGCAATGGGTATGGGGCCTTCATTAACTTCATTCTATCTGTTCTAGTGTTGTCCAACAGTTTAGTGGGGACCCATAATTGATTTTCGATCCATTCGGGGTGGGAGTCGAATGGGTATATCATTCCAACGACTATATTTCTGCGCCATGGTGAAGTGTTAGATGTCGTTGTTCTGATATCTCGGTGAAGCTCAATTCTTGTAATTTTTCCTTCTACGAAGTTTCCTCTGGATTCTTCTGTAACTTTCCGATTTTGGCCCTCTTCTTACTTAGATTCCTAGCCTTTTTCCCAGTGAGCTTAGTCTCAGTCATCCTTTTTCCATTCTTAGTCTTATCTTCTCTTGACGTAGTCACTTCACGCTACTTAGGGTCATTCTTCAGATCCAAGGGTAATACTCCTTCATCATATAGATTAGGTATTTCGGTCTTCTGTGGTTCCTCTAACACTCTTATAGATCTGACATCCAGGTCCCTAGTGTTTAACAACAAAGATTTGTTCTCTTGTTCCTCCATCAAGTAGGCGATCTTTCTAGTCATAAATTCCATGAGTTCTTGCTTCTTCTGTTCTAGGGCTTCATGTTCTTGGTCTTTTTCAATCCATATATTTCCTAACAAAGCTGGAAATGGGGCGCAGTCCTCAATAAATCTAATGACTTCGAATTCTTCCTCTATCGAAGTTCCATGGGTACTCATAGGTATCTGGGTAATTCTGCCACATAGGGTTACCATTTTTCCTTTGAATAATCCAATGGTTCCTAGCGAAGGGACTAGAGAAGGCCTTCCTAGGGTTTCCCAAGTTCTTTTTGTCATAATGTTCATCGACATTCCCTCATCCAGAGCACAGTCAATGTCAAAGTCTCCTATTCTTACTTTGATTTTATCCTTTTCTTTGAAGATCTCTGACAAACTGATATCCTTATGATCATCTAGGGTTTCTTTTAGTTTCAGTAACATGATCTCTGATTCTTTCTGGGGTTCTTCCATAATTTTAGTCTCTTGATCTCCTTCAGAGTTTGCTTGTTCCATATTCAGTTTTTCAAGTCTAACAATCATTCTAGGGCAATCCAATACTTCATGGTTCATAGCTTTACAACATAGGCAGCTAGGGCTTCTCCAAGGGCCTTCCTTAGCAATATGTCTTGGTCTTCTGCAACTGTAACATAGGGTCAATCCCCTCTTTCTTTTAAATGACCCCCAACCTCTTATGTACTATGCACTAGGTCATGGTAGCTAGCCTGCAAAAAAAAAAATCTAGGATCCTGCATCCATCTGTTAGTCCAACAATTCTTTCTATGCATAGGTATAACATAGCTATCATTATTCTTATCAGATCAATCAAATGTTCTTCCATCTAACGATGCCTTGTTTTTCAGGCTAGGACACAATCTATCAAGCATACCTAGATTCATGCTTAAAAAAAAAAAAACATTTCCACTTATCTTACCTATATAGAGAACTTGAACTATTCTTACCTTTACTAGAGCACATAGCTTTACAGATCTTACCTCTTTCTGTAGATCTGACTTAGAAACTTCCACTTTAACTTTTCTTAGAGAACAAAGCATTCAGATCTGATTTCTTTTCTTCAGTATCCACCTCTTTTCTTGCAGATCTGATCTCTTTCCTTCAAATCTAACCTTTCTTTCTCGGCACAAAGCTTTGTAGGTCAAGTAGAATACTGTGCACTAGGGCAAAAAATATATGTACATAGCTTATTTCGCACAAATATT
Source organism: Picea engelmannii (assembly GCA_009831015.1). Lineage (NCBI taxonomy): Eukaryota > Viridiplantae > Streptophyta > Pinopsida > Pinales > Pinaceae > Picea > Picea engelmannii. The sequence continues at coordinate 769,426 of ML787365.1, forward strand.
TTTCTTCCTTAGTTCCCAACAATCATAGTTCCAGTCCCGACAACGGAACCGTTTGTTGGAACAGGGGTAGATCTAGGTTTCAACTCTCAAGAGCGTACCAACAAAACCCTAACTATCAGCCATTTTGGCAACACATGCGAAGCAGATGAAGTCTCACCCGAGGTAGAGGCAGGGGTGGTTGCAGGACTCAGGTGTCTGCAACCTAGCTGGGATATTGATCTGTGATTATATCATTTACAGGGCACTTAGCATAGATCATTCATCAATATTTAACCCTTATGGTACTTCGCGGATGGCACAGAGCATCGCAGTGAATACTTAGACTAAAGATGATTCAATACTTAGCTGCAGAAATATAGATTAGATTCAACGAATCAAGCACTAAGCATCTTAGATATCAGATCTAACATTCATTCATATATCATAAGCACAGAACATAACTAGATCTACTTAATCACGGCAAGCACTTAGCCAAAAAGGAGACAACACTTAGGTCAAAGCACAAAGCACATTACACAGAGTTACCGTGGTTCACCCCCACCCTGGGGATACGTCCATAAAGTCTTCTTCTTTATATTATCACGTTCAAGCAGTTATAACATAGAGCTTTAGGGACCCTTACTTTGCACAGGACAAAAGATCTGCACATCTCGCTAGATCCTTCTTCCTTGCACTTCAGCACAAGACTACAACAACTTGCACTTACCCTTCCGATCTCCTTACAATAATGCACAAAGCACTTGCAATATACATCCGATCATGCAGATCCAGCTACTAGCACTAAGCCTTTAGCTATACCTCACATAGAGGTACTACTATTTTCACTCAACTATCATATCTACTACTTAAGTATCTATTTATAGATTACAAAATGGACCTAAACTTGGGTAAACCCATGGGCCGACATCCCTTTCCCTTTACATCAACCCAAAAACCCTAAAAGGGACCAAAAATAGGTCTTTCTTGCTTTGCGTTGCGCTCCATCTTTGGAAAGCTGTTGCAGTCCCAAAAACGGTCAAATATAACCAAGTATTATTCAAAACTTGGTCAAGGACCAACAAAAACTAATAGAGGTAACAAAGTGATCCAATAACTCGGGCAAAGAACACGACAATGTAATCACCTTGTCTTCGGATTCGAATTTCACTCCCATGCTAGTCAAATGGACTAAAAGAGTATTAAAAATATTTAAATGATCAACTATATTCATACGTTCCTTCATGCGCAAACTATGCAATTTTGTTTCCAGGAAGATCATGTTCGTCAAGGATTTCGTCATATACAAGCTTTCCACCTTCGTCCACAGACCAGTTGTTGTCCTCTCTGTAACAATGTTGAACATAGTCTGCAGGGGTGTCGACTGATTGGCATGTGCCGTGTAAATGGAAGGAAATGTAAAAATGAGGTCTCAAGTTCGATTCTCACCCCAATTTATCTGGAGATGTGCTTACGGGTTGTGCGATTCTCCCTAGGGGTTATAAGGCAGCCGACAGGATTCGACCATGTGTCACGTGAGTATGATACTGTCGTCGCTACCGATTCCCCTAGTTACAAAAAAAAACAATGTTGAACATAACATCATCGGCCAAACAAAGACATATGGCACTTAGTGTTCTCGCATCGATCTCTTCCAACGCTTCATCTAAAATGGTCACGACTTTCTTTGATTTTCCCAAAAACGCCTTCACCACACCTTGTTGCACGAGAAAATCGTGCATCTGGGCCTTCTAGATCTCAAAACTATTTTTTTCGTTGAACTTCCTGATTTCTAATTTGGCACTCTGAGTTCTTTCCATCTCAATAGATCGATGTGCCTTTCGACAGCACAGGGTCTCGTTGGTCTTCATGGATTTATATAGGAGTGGACCACGTCATCTCTCCTTCTAATAAAAAAAGTAGACTGCCCCCTCTATCAAAACCAGACCGCAACCTTGTCGCCCCTTTGAGCAGATCATGTCGATCTCACCTGTACCGCGTATCTCTTTCTCTTCCTTGTCGCGCCCTCTACACGTGCTGGATTGGGACGATTTCAGATACCAAATGTGTGCGAAGGGTGAGTAGTCTGTTGTCACGCCCCCTAATAGGAGAGACCAACAATGATTATAGAATGACACGCCCTCTCTTTTTCTCCATAGACAGCGCAATTGACTTTTTCTCCTCAAAAAACAATATTCGTTGCTCAATGTCTATGATAGACAACGATGCTCCTCCGCGATTTGACGCCCATGGCCTTGAAGACTGTCAATTGAAAAACCAAATGTGCATGGACCCTCCATACACTTCGCAATCTTGAACCACGGTTCTCCTGGCCTCACGGATCTCCAATCGGAGCTCTGATACCACTTTTTAACCTTGCAGCCAGCAAATCAAAAACTAATATGCAGCGGAAACATTACATAAACAGATCACACATATGATTGACATAAAACACGAGGATTAACGTGGTTCATTCAATCGTTGGGCTACATCCACCAAGCAAAAGTATCGATTTTATTATTGTTCATAGCATGAAGAGTTACAACAGGCTCACTCCACTCATCTCACTCATAGCCTCTAAGGGCATACATGAATTTATAACAATTTATACACAGTCACATAAGAAACTGATTATTGAATACGCTCATATTCATATTTTAACTTGATCTAATTAGTTACAACCAACGCTGAATAATAGGATCTAAAATCCAATTGTAGAGGAATTCGTTGTCACCAAATTCCAATAGATGAAAAATGCCATACATTTTAAAGTTTCCAAGTTTCCAACAGATGAAAAATGCCATACATTTTAAATTTGTGAAATGGTATGTAAAGATATTAAATGAGATACCATACTTCATATTTGACGTGGAACCTCATTAAGTTTTACTACGTGAGCCTTTCATCATAGATGAGATTGAGGCATTTATTTCCATGTTATATTCTCCATAGTTTGCATTGCAATTGATGTGGGTCGATCACGTGCATACATGGACGGAACTCCGTAAATTGAGGTTTTGGGTGGGATAAGCTTCATTAACATAGAATGTGGAATCTTAAATGTTGTGTCGTGAACCATATCATGTGAAGTTCCTTTGGCATTAGGTGCACATTTATAAATTAGGTGCACAGCTATAAATTACACGTGGATTGACTTATCTACATTAAATATGTATTAAGTTTGAATGATCAATCATATATATATATATATATATATTAATGAGGATGTTGGAAGCTATTATTATTTTAAAAAGAGAAAAAGTGGATCTATAACCACTTAATTTTATTTTGGGAGTCATATAAGGTGGAGTTTCTTTGACATTGGTTGCACACTGTCAACCACACATTGATCTATTTTTATATATTAAAGTTGTTTTGAGTTTGAATGGTCAATTTAGTCCACATTGGAATTATATATATATATATATATATATATATATATATATATATATATATAGTTTGGATGATTATCTAGTTTACATTGGGGTTATAATAATAATAAAAATCTATTTTTAAGGTCACGGTCAAGCCAACACACCAAATTGGTGTATGAGACCCCCTTGTTTGTGAGACAAGGGACCCCCCTCCGCTCAGTGATTTGAATGATAAAGTCTATGAAGGTATACATACCTTACCCCCCTCTGGATTTGAACCTGTGACCTCTTAAGAGGAAACACATGTTCTTAACCATTATGCCCATTAGATCTATTTAACTAAAGAGAAAAACTAGTATTATTTTACTAAGGAGAAAAATTGGATCTATTTAACTATTTATTGCTATTTTGGAAAAGATTTTTGGAGAATTATTAGTCTTTTGGATATTTCAGATGGTTGTTGGAACTATTTTCATTTATTTGTTATTTTTTACCAAGTTGTTGAAGTTATTTAGAGGAGATAATGTTATTTTATTTTCCTAGAACATTTTATTCAAGGAAGTTGAGATGTCAATAATCTTATTGCTACTTTTAGCAAGCAAGTTGTTGAGAGTCTTATTATACCCGCCAATAGGCATGGTATATAGCTTTGAGTTAGGCTTGACATTCTATTAGTTCATGGTTGACCATAAAATACACACCCCTTTATCCAAAGTTTTAAAAAATAATTATTTATTTTAAATTTTAAATCTCATTTATTTGATATCTTATTGACCAGAAACTTTGAAGTCTTATTGCTGCCTTCACTTCCCTCAATGTTATTGTAATAAATATTTCTTGTTTTTTTATATATACTGTCAAAAGTTGGGGGGCCATCTTGCAGAATTAGTACTAAAAAATTCAAGCTCTTATCTTATGGCTATCAAACTTCATACGACGGCAGGTATTGCGCATGCCAAGGCCATGCGTACTGGTTTTTATTGTATCTTTTGTAGTAAAAAGTGGATATAGGAAAATAAATCATGTTTTATTGTATGAAGAGTTAGAGATAAAATCTATATATTTATTTTCTCACTCCATTTGCAATATGGATTAGATCAAAGAAAATAAGATCTAAGTTATTGGAGTATTTGTTAACTTTATTTTGTCCTTGTAATTGAGTGATGTATAATTTATTTCTTCTGAATGGGTATTAGTTCTTTGTGCTATAATTGGGAATTTTTTTGCACCGGCATGGATGTCAAAGGAAACTCAAAGGTCAAGGAAAGGTTCTTCATCTTAATTGGAGGAAAGATGTTTCATCTTAATTTGAAAGTGTTGGTGGAATGGTTTTCCTCCCTCTTATACCCTTTTGCATCATTTAACTTTCAAAATAGGAGCATTACACACTCTAGATCACTTACTCAGGTGTGTTTGTGGACAGGGATAATTTTAAGGATGGAAATTTATATTAAAATGTAGAAACATGGGCTAATCTTACTAGTCCTTAATATACAAAATGTAAAATGTTTGGTGATAGTTTTGTAAAAATATTCAAATTTCTAAGGATTTAATATAGCTTCTATCAAATATTGGCGATTTTTAAGGTAATATATTTTTATTCTATGGAATTAGGGAGAATCGTTTTTAGAAAAAACGGAAATTAGTGAATCGATTTTTGGGAAAAACCATGGAAAATTAGCCCATTTGTGAAATTTAGCCCCTAAAATCATATATGTTTGTGGATAGTCTTTGGTAGCGGCCACCTTTGTAATTTTCTTTTATTGGATTTTCTATAGCCCCTATCCACCATATCACTTGTAGAACAAACAACCAAATTATATGTGTAGTTTGCATATAGAATGATTTTATGTTGCTACCTAATTTTCCTTTAGAAATGCCCTCTAAGATTACTCACATGACCCCATTGCCCAAACAATATAAGGAACAAATCTTCCTTTTATCCACCACTCCCAATCATCTAAATTCCAACTTAATTTCTCCATTTATATGTATGTTGTTAAGCTTCCTCATACTTCCACTATCCATTACACATGTTAGGATGAACAACCCATAGGGAATCCCCCCTTGGTTATGATTCCATTTACCCTAGCTTGAAGTGTAGAGGACATTTGGTGAGGTGATAATGGTCAACCTCCTAGTTCAACAAGGCTAACACTCATCTTTGGAAATTTTCCTGAATTTGTTGGTTTGTGTGGTAATAATTATTATTGTTATACATAATTTCAAGTGGTTTACAAATGAGTGTCATTTGATCAACTATAATATGTAGTGAACTATTCTAACATTTAACTACCATATATTTTCCATTTATGCTTCATTTCAAGTACTTTATGAATGATTGTCATTTTATGTGCTAGAATCTTTAGTGAATTGTTCTAACCTTTGGCTACAATGTCTTTTCAGATTATGTTGAAATAAACTTATGAACATTTATTATTATTCCAAAGTTTCATTGGTTTATAAAAGATGGAATGTACTAATATATGAAATAATCCTCACACTTTGTATATTGGTTCATTAAAAAATCTTGCAAGCAATATTTTACTTTCAAATATTGTTTCTTTTCTTGTCTCGCTTGTCATTGAGATACAAAATGAGTGTAAAGTGTTGTGTCATTTTCAAAGATATCGTGAAAATTAATGCAAATGAGAATTAAGATCAGATCTCCCATGGGACCCAAAATTTTCCCCAAGCAAGCCTTTTATTACAAGTTCATGATAAACCCCCTATATTTGTGAGCCTTAAACAATTTCATTCTCATGTAAACATGACCCCATTAATATAAGGAATTGATCTCCCTTTTATCCACGAGTCCCTATCATCTAAATTCCATCTTAATTTCTCCATTGATATTTGTGTTCTGAAGATTCTTCACACTCTCACTATCCATTACACACATTAATCTTAGTAACCCATAGGGAATCCCACTTCGTTAGGATTTCATTTATCCTAGCCTAAAGTGTAGAGAGAGGGACATTGAGAAAAGGTGTTGGTTTGTGTGGTAACATTTTGACGTCCTGAGGAGAAAGTCCATTTCCCAAAAAATGTGAAGATCATGCTTTTTAAAGACTATGATGAGGTTTTATATCTATCTCATTAGGGTTTAAAGTAAATTTTTGATCTAATAAGTTGGATGAGATTAGACATAAAAAATCCATCCACACTAGATTTTCTTGAAAGAGTTATCTTGTAGGTACAAAGATAAGCTTATGGGATTCTCATGCACTCTTCTCCTGAGAGTACATGTCCCCAAGTACGAGCCAAATGTTGCCCCTCATATACACATGAGTGGAAATTCTCTCAGGGGTATCTTGTGGCGATAATGGTGGGATTGAGAAGCATTTTGGTTTGAGCATGTTGTGATGTATCTGATGTTGTGGATTGTCTTGGTGTTAATTATTCACTTCTTGAACATATATCTTTGGTTGATGGATACTAGATCCATGGTTCTTTGCATATTTATATGAAGGCTTGATCATAGTATGGTTGGTTTATGTTGAATGTAGTGAGACCGCACCCTTCTTTGTACTCTTCTTTGTACTCTAATGAAGACTATATA
>ML787365.1:790250-820311 GCA_009831015.1 Picea engelmannii
AGTCGTGTTCCAGCAGTCGTGTTCCAGCAGTCGTGTTCCAGCAGTCGTGTTCCAGCATTCGTGTTTCAGCAGTCGTGTTCCAGCAGTCGTGTTCCAGCAGTCGTGTTCCAGCAGTCGTGTTTCAGCATCTACGTTTCAGCATCTGTGATTCAGCATTTGTGTTTCAGCATCTACGTTTCAGCATCTATGATTCAGCATTTGTGTTTCAGCATCTACGTTTCAGCATCTGTGATTCAACATTTGTGTTTCAGCATCTACGTTTCAGCATCTGTGTTTCAGCATTTATGTTCCTGCCTCTGTTCTCCATAAACACTCGATTGCCATCAATGACAACCTTGATCATCTGCATCATCTCTGTTGTAGCCATATTTCCAACAGTTTGGTCTTCATGAAGAAAATCTAAGACTTCCGTGAGAATTCATCAATGAAAGAGACATAATACAAGAACTCGATAAAATATGTAGAAGACATAGGACCACACACATCAATATGAATCATATCAAGGATACCAACTGCTCTACTATCACTTCTTGGAAAAATAGTCTTGGTGTACTTCCCAAGAGCATAGCCCTTCCACACCTCCTGGTGCTCTATACTGAAATCTAGAACTTCAGACACAATCTCTCTCAATATCCTTAGTGCCCCATGATGCAAGTGGGACATCCTTCTATGAAATAACTCAAAAATGTCACTTGGTGTTGGTGCAATGAAACAATGCTCTCGAAGGCTGAAACATGAGCTTGTACAACTTTTCATGTTGAATACCAATCACTTTGGACGAAGTGACTCGAGATCCATTAGGATACAAGAGAACCTGGCCATCATGGAACAATACATCATGCCCCATATCCTCAATAGTGGAAACTGAAACCAAGTTCTTCTTCAGTCCCAGAACATATAATACATCTCTCAACAACATGGGAGGTAGAGACTCCCTATGAAATGTTATAGTCCCACACCCAACTGCTATGACCACTGATTCATCTCCAAGTACCACCTCCTAGTCTCCAATCACTGCAAACTCAGTAAAGTAATCATGAACTCATGTTATATGGCAGGAGGAACCACTTTCAATGTACCAAATACAAGTGGAAGATGCTCTAGATGAGAGGCAAGTAGTCAAAGAATACTCCTTCTCAAACCTATGAGTAAACTCTTCCACCTTCACTGAAGCTGCAACCTGTTTCTTCTTCTTGTTAGGGCATTGTCTAGCATAGTGCCCAAACTGATGGCAAGCAAAGAACTTGAATGTTCTCATGTCTTTCTTCCCTTCGCCTTTCTGCTTGTTCCCTCCCTTGTAACCCTTCTTGGACCTGCTCTTGCCTTTAGCTGCAAGAGACACATTATTCTCCTCATTACCAGTGGATGGAATACCAAGCACATATCATGTCTAAGTTTCCTCCTAAATAAAGTTATCCCAAAGACGATCCTACTTGGGAATATTCTCCCTTGCCACAATGACATCAACAAAGATAGTCCATTTTTTGGTCACCCCATTCAAAGCAGTCCTCACAAGTTCACTGTCAACAACAACCTCCCCAAAAACTCCAAGCCCATCCCATACTTGAATAATTTTAGTAAGGTATGTGGTGACATTTTCAGCTTTGGTCATCTTGATGCCCTTTAGTTTCTCCCTCAACACCATCTTCCTATTTTCATTGGAACTCTGGTAAAGCTTGGTTAAGGAGTCCCACATCTCATAGGCATTGGATTTCCCAGTCACATGTGGAATCACATGGTCCTTGATGCCATCAAGGATAATTATTTTGGCCTTCATATTCTTCTTGGTGTATGCTACCAAAAGAGTAATATTTGTAGGCACAGTCATTGGACTCATTTGTGTGTTCTCCACAATATCCCACAACTCATTTTCCTGCAATACCAGTGTGATTATCTCCTTCCATGGGATGAAATTAACAACCCCATCCAATCTATCCCCAACCCTCAAATCGGTGGCCATGACCCTCTCAACTAAAATTCAAGTCCAACAAAAAAATATGTCAGGTGAAGTACCTCCTCTTCTCAGAAAAATATATGACTTTAATGGTTGAAATATTTTTGTTCTTCTTCTCTAACCAGCTCTAATACCATGTAAAAATTTCACACCCCAATCAGTTTCAAGTCTCACTGAGACACATAGTTAAATTCCCAACCCACATTGCACATTTACTACTGCAAATTAGTAAGCATGAAATTAAATTCTCAGAATTGAAACACAAGAAGTGTACTACAACACTTTAACCAGAAATAAATCACACACAGAAAATTCAACACAGAGATTTGGTCTACAAATTCAAACCCTGGAAAAACCCACAAAGGGGAAAACCAGTGAGAGAGGGAAGGATTTTATTATTCATAGAAATGAGAGATATTTACAAAAGTCATCTTGAATAATTAATACACACACTTATCTCGTTTTTCATGCACAAACTCAGCATAGAAAATAGTGACAAAATTGCTCCTCGATTTATGTGCCCATAAATATGTATAATATGGTCTCACTGTTGTTGTTGTTGTACTTTTCCTCGATTTATATACTCTAAACTATGTAAAATATGGTATCAATGTTGCAATGTACTTTTCCTCGATGTCTGTGCTCAGAAACTGCCTTGGAATTTGTGCCACAATCTACTTATGTGGTTTCTCTCCCAACTCGACTATCTCAATCTCTTTCTCTCTCAAACTCTTGGCATGAATGAATGAGGGAGCCTTAGTCTCTAATTAGACATGGTGGAGGAAACTGAAGAGTCATGACTTTTCATTTTGCCTCACAAAATTCCAAAAGTCACATTTAATCTTATCTCTCATAAAATTAATTTCTAGAGACCTCTTTTGGACACTTTCTCACCCATAAACGCCTAGGTGATGAGAACCACTTGACCTTGGTAGTTTTATTTAATTAATTCAACACCACCCCCTATCCTTATTGAGGAAAGTCATGGATGGATATGCCACTTCAGCCATAGCTTTTCCTACGGATTATTCTTTCATGGATGAAATATGTCGATCGCCAAAACCATTGAGCCCACCACCTTGATAGAAGATTCGTTGAACATATGGCAAGTTCAATGTGATTCACCTCATGTTGTCGTTGGTGTTGATGGTACTCTACTTTTCAGCCTCTCAAGTACCAGTGTTGATTCCCAGTCGTATGGGATAGATAATTGATTTAGAGGACAATATAACATGGAATGGAAGTGGCACTAATGGTTTTAGGGTTCCATACTTGTTCAACATATGAGAAGTTCTCTACAGGCCCAATGAGACCTTTTCCCGTGATAGCACTATTTTTTTTTTGTATAAATATGGATCATTATGCAAACTACTCATTTCTCATGGAGGTTCCAATGTTATTCCCTTCATCATTAATCTATCATTTTCTTCCATTACTCCTCTGCATCAGGTGTCCATGACGGAAAGTTCCTTGAATTTTTGGTGTATAACAGTTATTTGTGTAGGATATGGACTATATTTCAATTGGTTTGCAAAGTCCCTAGTTGAATGAGTAAGATGGTAGATAGAGATCGCACATATCTGAAATGGAACAATCCCATATTGCACTAAAATTAGATTTGCATTGAAAGTGGGCTCCATAAAAAACTTTTTTCTTAATGTCCTGAAATATTATGCTAATGATCATGACTGGGAATGGAGAATCCCATAAGGAAAATCATGGGCTCATTATATTGACTAAGATACGTTCCATTGAATCTCGTATCAGCGAAAGCTGAAGTGGAATTAGGTGTTGTCGGTCTTCTAGATAACCATTTTTTTCTTAACAACCATTCAATGGTCTCAACATAAGATTCTAAGTCGACATCTTTTAATTTATATGGATAAGTTGAAATACATAGTTGAACCACACTCAAGATAATTTATGGCTTGTTTACTCCGTTAGGTTGTGCCTATCTTTTGTGACCTCTATCTCCCTCGCTTCCTTCAGCAGTAGTTTCATCATGATGTCTTGGGGAGGTGTATTTTGTTAAATATATTGTAACCTCAATAATCTGACAGTACACTGCTAGCTGTCCTGGCCAACTGTACTTTCTATTTTTGTCTTGCTTGAGCCTATTTAGCTTAGCCATCTACCATTGCATTGTACTTAACCTCTTCAGTTATTCTTACATTCCAATATACTATTTTATGTTCTATTCTTTTCTCTCTTCATTTCTTGCTTCACAATTTATCATGGTATCAAAGATTCAACAGTAAGCCTCTTCACACAGCCTGGAGAGCAACACGATCCTCACAGCGCAGAGCTTCACGGATCTTGAGAGCACGCGACACAGTCTCTTTCACAAGGTTTGGAGAGCCGTCCGCCATACTCTCGAAAGATCCTCGCAGGAAACTTCCACGAGGAAGCAGACCGTCTTACGTTCAAAAAATCAACGTAGGAAGCTTGCAAAGGTTGCAGAGTGTACTATGCTCGAAAGAACAAGGAAGCAGAGACCGAGAAAGAAGAAACTTTAAAGATTCTTGCACATTTGTTTTTCAAGAATCGTCAAAGATTGACGAAGAAGAGCTGAAGAACGGAAGAACGTTTAAAGAACTCAAAGAATTCGTTCAAATTCGCTAAAGATTCTTGCAGAAGGCATAATCATTTAAAGATTTATGGAAATCGCTCAAATTTGTCAAAGATTGTAGCAGAGAACGAAGAACTCGTGAAACTCTTTCAAATCCTTGAAATATTCACGAATATTTCTTCCATAGGAGTAAAGAATGCGTCTCAGGTGCAAAGAACAACAATTGAGGCCATAAGATTCGTCCTGCGAATGGATCCGAAGCGGGAAACCAGTTCAGAAGGGACGAAGAGAGCACGGAAAAAGTGAAAGAATTTTAGCCGTTTGATCTTGCGTAGAGGCCCGACAGTCGTTGGATCAACGAGAAGGTGCACGAGGTTTAAACATCTGGAGCGCACAGGAGAAATTTTGACTTAAGAAGTCCCGACATCATCTGGACCATCCATCAAGAAACACGTGGCAAGATCTCGACATTTCGTGACTCGCAAGTGTAAAGGCCAGAAGACTGCCGTGAGAATTCGCGAATCGCGAAATCACAAGTCATTCTAGAACGTTGGATCAAGAAAGATCGTGAGATGTCGATCTTATCACATCGCAAAATCGGTAATCGGGAGTTGTACATGCAAAGGTGATTGCACTCCAAAAACTCCGATACGCGAAATCCTGAGAGGACTTGTGAGACGTCCATCTCAGAGGACAGGTGGCAGCAGATCCGAGTGTCGTTAAATAGGAATTTCGGAGTTCGCAGTTTTGAAAGACCATTGCAACAAGAGTTTTAAACTCGCGAAATTGCGATTCACGATATAGTGATAAGATCACAGCCATCCATTTGTTTGGACATGTGGAGGACATCGAGGAAACCGTTAGCATTTCGGCAATCACGGTTTCAAGTTGTCAGAGAAATTTGGAGTCGCAAGTCGCGAACTCATGAAATGACGAGGACCGTCCATCTTGAGGGGATGCATGGCGTCAATCCAAGGACACGGGAAAAGTCCTGAAAAGGAAAGGGCCATCGACACATCGGGATTTGGTAAATCGCAAAACCTGAGGACAAGTGATCGGGTTTCTTTATGGTGAAAACCCCGTAAACAATCGGAGCCGTCCATCTTGAGGAGACACATGGGGGATATCAGGAGAGTCAATCGGCACATCGAGACTCGACATTTTGCGAATCCTGAGGACAAGAAACACGAGCATTTCAGAACTAAGAAGTCTGAAATCCTGACAGGAGGAAAGCTCCGTTTTGGGGCCCAGCTGACGTCATCTCATCAAAACAAGGGATCGAGAATCTCCATAGTGAAAACCCTGAAGCAGTCTTGAGCCGTCCATCTGTTGGGACGTGTGGAAGAAATCCAGGCCTTCAAAAAAATCCCGATAGGAGAGTGCATCAGCATTATGGGATTCGGAAAATCACGAATCCTGAAGACGAGACATTCGGAGCAGTTGAAGTCTCGAAATCGCGAGGAGAATTCAGGATCTTCCAATATAGAAGGACGCGTGGCGGAGATCAAAGCATTCAGGGAAAGTCCCGAAAGGAAAGCGCCATCGGCAAATCGGAGATCAGGGAATCGAGGAGTCAAGAGAGCTCGTCATCAGAAATCACGAAATACCAATTCGCGATATCCTGATAAGATCTGGGCTGTTAGATCACAAGAAGATCTGGACTGTTGAACTATCCAAAGGCGAATTTCGCATTTCGGCGATTTGAAAGACAACGAACCAAAAAATCCCATAGCGCTTTAACATCAAGGCGCATGGTCACATTGCACCATGACAAAGGCCAATTCAAGGCCGATAAGCTCCCTTTGGCCATCAACAAATCGACGTTTCGGCAATCGAAGCTAAATACGAATTTTCCCTTTATTTTTTCTGCAATTCTTTTTTATGGCGTCGTCTAGCAATTTAGGACCAACTTAGGGTCCTATTCTTCTGGGAAAGAATTACGAGTTTTGGTCTCTTCAGATGAGATCCTTCTTGCAAGAACAAGAATGCTGGGAGCCACTGGATCTTGGATATGTGGAACCATATCTAGCTGCCCTTTCTACCATGAATAATCCGTAGAGAATTGCTCAGGCAACACTGAGGAACAAAGAAAATAAAGCGAAATTCTGGATTCAAAATTTTGTGGATGACTCGATTTTTTCGAAAATCACAAGCACCGGTACTTCAAAACAGGCCTGGGACATCCTTAAATATTCCTACCAAGGAAATGACAGGGTCAAAACAGTTAAACTACAGACCTTGAGGACACAATTTGAGACTTTAAGGATGACAGAGTCTGAAAATGTGGATCAGTTCATGACCAGAGTCATGGGCATCGTGAACCAGATCAAATTGACTAGTGAAGCCATCACTGATCAACGCATTTTTGAGAAAATTCTCAGAAGTTTACCAAAGAAATTTGAAATGGTTGTAACAACAATCCTTGAATCCAAGGATCTTTCAAGATTTTCAACAGATGAATTAATTGGTTCTCTGGTGACACATGAGACTAGACTGCATCTCACAGATGAGTCAATCTCCAATGCTTTCAAAACTCAATTCTCCTTCAGCAGAGGGAGAGGTAGAGGTCACCAAGGGAGAGGGAGAAATAAAAGTTACCCTTACTCCAGTGGAGGTAACAGACAACACTATCCGAATCAAAATTTCCAAGGTCAAAGACAACAACAACAAAATCAACATCAGAATTTTCATCCTCAAAGAGGCAGAGGGAGAAGATCAAATGACAAATCAAGCATTCAATGCTATTACTTCAAAAAGTATGGGCACTATGAATATGAATGCAGGAAGAAGCAAGCAGATCAGTTCTCAGGCAGAGCACATGTGTCAAATCACACAGGAGAAAACTCAAGAGGTATGTTTCTCTCATTCCACAAGACTGAACAACAACCTAAAGATCTCCGGTTGCTGGACAGTGGATGTAGCAATCACATGACAGGTAACAAAGAATTACTTTCATGCATTGATTCTTCAATCTCATTTGATATTACACTAGGAAATGATTACTTAGTCAAAGTTCAAGGAAAAGGATCTGTTCCTATTCTTACTAAACAAAATGTAAAGAAAGACATAAACAATGTCTATCATGTACCAGATCTGAAACATAATTTGCTAAGTGTAGGAAATCTCATTGGACATGGCTATAAGGTAATTTTTGAGGGAGCATCTTGCAAAATATATGACAAATACCCCAACAGAAAATTGATTTCTGAAATCCATATGACTCCAAATAGGATGTTTTCCCTTACACTCCGAACTGCAAACCTGAGTCAACCATATGCACAAAGTGCATCTACCCTAAATGAAACAATGGTTTGGCATACAATATTTGGACATCTACCATTCCAGATTCTAAGTCTTCTTCAGAAAAACTCCATGGTCAAAGGTCTACCTATCTTTAAAGAGAAAATTCCCCCATGTGAGTCTTGCATACTTGGAAAACATAAGAGAACTAGTTTTCCACAGTCTTCCAATAAAGCCAAACAACATCTTGAACTTGATCACACTGACCTATGTGGATCAATGCAAACAAAGTCAATAGATGGTAGTTTTTACTTTCTAACGTTTATTTATGATTTCAGCAAAAAAATATGGATCTATTTTCTCAGACACAAGTCTGAAACATTTACAAAATTCAAAGAATTCAAGGCAGACGATGAAAAACAGAGTGGAAAATATATCAAAGCACTCAGGTCAGATGGAGGAGGAGAATACAACTCCAGAGAATTTGCAAATTTCTGCAAATCACAAGGCATTATCATGCAAACAATAGCCAGGTATACTCTACAACAAAATGGAGTGGCTGAAAGGAAAAATCAGACAATAATGAATATGGCAAGAACACTTCTTAAAGAGAAAATTTTGTCAAATAAGTTTTGGGCTGAAGCAGTAGCATGCTCAGTTTATCTCTTGAATAGATCACCAACCACAATTCTAAAGATGAAAGTCCCCCAAGAAGCATGGAGTGGGACAAAGCTCAATGTAGCGCATCTAAGGACATTTGGATGCATAGCATACGCTCACATACCTTCCGAATTAAGGAAGAAACTTGATGAAAGAAGTGAGAAATGTATTTTCACTAGATATAGTGAAACATATAAAGCTTACAGGCTATACAATCCAATCACCAATAAATTAATTCTCAGCAGAGATGTAAAATTTCTAGAAAATCAATTCTGGAATGATTCAGAAAATCAACAGATGGACAGTCAAAATCCATTGCTACCAAGTTCTAAAAACACAGAAAATTCAAAAAAGAAAGTACCTCAAACTATTCTCCCAAGATTTCAAGTACAAAGACAACCTGAAAACTCTCAGGATAACTCAACTTCCAACAAAGAATCATTCTCTGAACCACAGAATCAAAGAACTCGAAGTTTGAGAGAAATCCATCAGCAGTTGGATGACTTTGAGCAACACAACCTTTTTGCTTTAATGTCATGTCAACCTACATCCTTTAAGGAAGCAGCTAAGGAGCCACATTGGGTTCAATCCATGAACCAATAAATTGACTCCATTGAGAAGAACAAGACATGGGATCTTGTTGATTTGCTAACTCACAAGAAGAGTATTGGTGTCAAGTGGGTTTACAAAACTTGTTGGGATCTTTATCCGACTTTGACTATTGGATTAAGCATTCCATATTCATTCCATCATGTTTGAAATCCACTTTCTTGTTCAACTCAAAGAAATGTGGTGAAAATATCTCTATTTTGATGTGTTTTCTTGGTAGAATATGAAGAAGGAGTTGATTCTTCCCAATGAACTTGCTCGTTCCTTTCGTCTAGAATGGATACTTCAGATCCTTTCCTCCAAATTGGATACTTTCACCTTATGGAACAAGGGAGAAAGCCAAGAAGGGAGAAGTTACTCATTCTAGACAAAAGGAATGAGCAAGTTGGTGGAGAAAAACCAAGTCCTTCTTCTTAATCTTTTGCCAAGAAAGCAGGTCAAAATAGAGTTCGATTACCTACCCGATTTGCACCAGAGTTCTTTGAGCCTACCAAGATTCAAACTCAATTGAATGATTTTGGAATGGATAATACCACATTAAGAGTCGGATCAAGATCCCCTCAACTCTCCCTCCACTAATGAGATCTTCATGTATACCCCTCCCCAAGACATCGTGATGACAATGTCCCATAACAGACAACAGCCGTAGAATCAGGATGTTAATAAAGACATGCACCGATTAACTGACGATGGACGGAGTGTTCGAATCATCCTATCCACTTAACTAAAAATATCTCCCTCAAATCAGACAGGGAGACCAGAGAATGGTTATTCATAAAATAATGGTTGTCTTCTAATTGGTTATCTAGAAGACGACCACAACAAGCTATTCAATCGTCCACTATGCCAAATTACTCTTCACGCAACAGGACATTCAATTGACAACTATGTCAAATTACTCTTCATCCTTCACTTATATGAGCTCCAATGGCATATATCTTAGTACAAATAATGAGAGCGTGATTTTACCCACAAGCTTCTCCATTCCCAATAACAATCATCATGAAAAAACATTAGTTTTTTATGGAGCCCGCTTTCAATGCATATCTAATTCTAGTGCAATATGGGATTGTCACATCTTCAGGTATATACGATCTCTATCTTCCAGCTTCCTCAACTAGGGACTCTTTACATCAGTTGTTGTACACTCCATATCCTCCATAGAAAATTGTTATAAAATCAAATTGAATGAACTTTAAGTGAATGAACCCTGATGTAGGAGGATAAATGGAAAAAATGATGGATTAATTATGTAGGAAAGCATGTTTGAGCCACTAGGAGAAATGGGTAGCTAGCAGTGTAATTCATATTTATAAGGAAGCAACAATGCTATGGCCAGAAGCAAAGATCTTCTCATATAATGAACAATAATGGAACCTCAATATCATTACTTCCTCTTTCTTGCCACCATCTTAATGTCCTCTAAATCAATTCTCTAACCCATATGAGGGGAACAACACTAATTCTCTAAAGGTTTCAAACTATAGTACCATCCACACCAACAACAACAATAGGGGAACCTCATTGAACTTTCCATATGGTCAACAACTCTTCTATCAAGGTTGTGGGGCCTATTGTTTTGAACTTTCCATATGGTCAACAACTATTTTATCAAGGTTGTGGGTATATTGTTTTGGAAAAGACCATGATACCACACAACCACCAACATACTGGGAGAATTAAATTAAATGCACATAGTATTTGTAACAATAACAACCATGCCATCTCATTAAACTCGTCATATATTCTACAACTTTGGTGTGGGAGAAGGGTCCATAATTAAACGTGAACTCTGATATCTCGGTGATGGATATCACCATGAATACACAAATGGTTATTCATATCAAAACCCTAAATTGGGTCTTTTATGTGTGAAAAATTGTAAAAGTTGATTTATCTACTTGATCCTTATCTTAGATGGTTCAAATATTAGGCATCCGTGCATTTTCTATTTTAGTGCAGTTTTGAAGGATAAAATGAAATAAGGTGTTGTGGTCAATTGAATAGCCTGTTGTGGATAAAAAAATAGTTTCTTAGTAGTCATTTAATGGTCTACCCCTCTGATTTGAGGGCAATACCCAATTATCTAGCACGAGGAATCTACTATATTCCCTATTACCTATGGAGATAACCAATTATCTGGCACTATGAATCTTTTATATTGTCGGTTGACTATCATTATGGACCAATAAGCAATTACATCAACCTTCCTTAGGAAGCGCACAATAGAGTACAATTCGTTCGCAACAAGAAAGGCGAGAAGGAGAAGTAATGCTATGATATGTTTTTTATCGTTGTCAACATCAGTCTGTCTTTTATTGTAATAAAACATTTGTTAGTCTAAGTAAATAATGGCGATGTCTATTTTAGTGAATAGTTAGTTGTGTTAGTAAACATTGTGGGAAATTTCTCTTGCCAATCTGACAACATAGAGAAGTGAAGAAGAATAAAGAAGCAATTAACATTTGTAGAAGATCTCCTTGATTCTTTAATAAGGAATACAATCCTCTATTACAATTGATGAAGTTTTGATGAATCTTACGTTGTCTATTTTCTTGTGTGTAATTCGATTTTCATTTTCTCTAAGAATATTGAGAGATCATTTTTGTTTTCCTATTCAGTGAGTGCTGAGAGAGATTGTGCACCAAAGGAACTAGTGCACTTCTCCTGTTTTGCTGAGCATGTAATCCAATCCGCCTTTAGTTCATTTGTTGGCAGCGTGAAGGAGTAAACCAGGCATCCATCTTCAAGAAGAGGAGGAGACACACAGTGTTCAATGTGTAGCAAACAATCCATATGTATCTATCTCTCTGTAGGAAGGCGTAGCTCCCCCCTCTATTCAATAATTCAATTTTCCCTCTTCTTAATTATTCCACCCTCCATCTAATTCGCCCATTCTTTCTAATAGTTCATTCCTCATTCAATTCAATTAGCATTCACCTTTTAGAAAAATCATGTCTCCCTTGTAGAAGTCGCCCTCACATCTAGATCATATGATATGAGAGCAAGTGATGCAGGAGCATCGTAAGAAAATCACACATGGACAACAAAATGAGCACATCACATAGCGTGCCTTTTGATTTTTTTTTAAATTTTGAACTGTTGGCATATCCCGGGGAAATATTTTTTGATTGTATTGCAAGTTAAAGAAATATTTAATGAACAGAGATTGGATGATTGTGTGATATCAAAGGAGATCAATTTTCCTTAAATGAAATTGACTGCAATGTAGATCTGGAGCATCTGCCCCTATCTGTATATCTCATAAAATTCATTGTAACATAAGCTTAGTAGTTGAATGCTTTTAATTTGATAGGATAGGTAGTTGGAGGAGACCCTAAGATTCCTATTGTATAAATAGATGCTTATGCTCCTGAAGGAGGATGTTGAATATAATGTTGCGAACATAATGTTGTTGAACATTTTATAGCGAAATATTAGTATTTGTTGAGTTAGTTTTTATTTTCTTGTATAAGTTGTAGCCATTTACATTTGAATGAATATAACAGAGGGATATTGATCCAAATGCATGGAAGCATTGTTGTGTAACTATTCTCTGTTATTATATGTTTCTGTGAAGGCATGAGTTATACTGTGAATGAATGAATCTATGAAGTGTTGAATAAGTTTCAATTGTTTCTCTTCCTTGATATTATGAAAGGAGTGGATACTATACCTAAGGAGTGCATTTAACACAGTCTTTTGACTCAAAGCTCAGAAGAGATTGCATGAAACTTTCATATGCATAGTGTGCATATCATACGCAAGGAGTACATCGACGGAGTCTTTGACTCAAAAATATCAGGAGGAATAGCTTGATTTTTCTCATGAAGGAGAGCGAAGATCTATTGCAAGGAGTGCACAGATCCGAAATTTGACTAAGTTTCGAAGCAACCCTCTAAGGAGTAATATGTTTGAGAAACGAAGATCAAGATAAATCGTGGGAATAAATATTCAAAGGGGGAAAAGCTATTAAGGTTTAACGAGTTAACGACTAGGATTTATTTAGGAGAAAGTGAAGTCAATATAGACCGTCATATCTGGAAATGTTGCGAGGTATTTAGCCGTGAGTTCCTTTGGAAATTTGTAGAGTAACAAAGTCTATCTACGTCATTGATCCGAGGGAGGACACGTGGAAAAAATATGTGGACTCCTGGTGAAAGCACTCCGAGAGAAAACAAGGGTGGAGTGGCAAAAACTATCGAATCCCGGATAGTCGAAATGATTTGTAGTTGTCGATCTATGGGAGACACACGTCGACAAATCATTGACATTGGGCAAAAGAACTCCGAGAGAAAATGAGTGTGGATAGGTTGAAACTCCCAAAGCCCGAATAGCTGAAGTGATTTGTAGCCGTTGATTTGTGGGGGACATGCATCGACAGATCGTTGACTTAGGGTGAAAGAAATCCGGGAGAAAGCGAGTGTGGAGAGGTTGAAACTCCTGAAGTCTGAATAGCTGAAGTGACTTGTATCCATCGATCTATAGGAGACATGCGTTGAAATATCGTTGACTTTGGGTGAAATCACTCTGGGAGAAAGTGAGTGTGGAGAGGTTGAAACTCCCAAAGCCCAAATAACCGAAGTGATTTATAGTCGTCGATCTATGGGAGAAACACATCAATGGATTGCATACTTCGGAAGTGAGGAGAAAGCAACATGGAGCAGAGGGTCTCCCAAAGTGGATCCCCACCGTCAAACGAGAAGGATGTGTGGCACATGATCCTTAACTCCAAAAGAAAATGCTCCGGGAGAAAAGGTTGCAGGAACATATGAAGCTCTCGACCGTCGATGTCCCGAAGTGGACCTGAGTCGTTGATTTAAGAGGAAATGTGGCACTTGATATGGAACTCTGGGTACTGAGTACTCAGGAGAAAAGGTTGTGTGAGCATCTGGGACTCCCAAATGTCGAAGTCCCAAAGTAGATATCAATCCTTGGTTGCAAAGGTGGATGTGGACCATAGATATGGTCCTATTTAGAGTCCCAAAGTTGTGAAGTTCCCAGGAGGTTAAGCCCTGGGTCATAGCCCAAGGTCACATGCAAAGAGGGGCGAGAGGAAGGAGCTAGCACCCAAATTTCAAGTTTATAAAATCACTATAGAAAGGGGGTCGTGGGTTCTATAAGACCTATGCCTTAAGGGAAAAAGGGGCCTGTGTAATTTTCTCCAAGGGCTACTAAAGTCTCGAAATAGATAATTCAACTTAGGAGATTCAGATCCTTGATTGGGAGGTCGCAAAACCCTTAGCAGGGAAGGGGGGTCTACATGAAGTGGTGTCGGAGCCTGATTTCATTTTCAGGTAGCCGAAAAGGAATTCAAAGTTGAAATCTATGTGTGAGATAAAGTCAGGACAATGTCATTGAGGAGACGCGTGGAGCCACCTGTAGCCAATTTCATTGTATAAAGAGAAATGAGAGAGCTTCGTGCTAGGTTGGAGGTGATGGAGGAAATGTAGAGGAGAGCACCTAATGTTGGAGACGTCGATGATGCAAAAATTGAAGAGATATAGGTCGAAGAAGAAGCTACAGGGGAAGACGCAACTGAACATTGCTTACTGAAAGTTGTTGTGAAGTTGGGAGCTAGAGAAAAGATAGACATCCCAATGTATTAAGGGAATTTGGATGTTGAAGAGTTGTTGGACTAGATAAGTTCCATGGACAAGTGATTTGATTATGAATATGTTGATGAGGAGAAGAAGGTGAGACATGATGTCAGCAGGCTAAAAGGACATGCAACACTATGGTGGGATGAACTGCAGGGTGATAGGAGGAGAAAAGGAAAGCAAAAGATAAATAATTGGGATAGAATGCTATCCAAGTTGAAGGCTAAACTCATACCCAAGGATTATCATATAAATTTGTTCAGGAAGTTGTAGAACCTGAGACATAAGGGCATGACAGTGAAAGAGTACACAGAGGAGTTCTACAAGCTGAATATCAGGACTAGACAAAGAGAGAAAGATGAAGAAAAAGTTTCCAAATATATAAATGGAAGAGTTTGCAAAGTTTGCATATAATGACTCACCAAACAGAAGTACAGGAAAAATCCCATTTCGGATAGTGTATGGACTGAATCTAAGAGGAGTATCATAGTTGATATATCTAGAGCAGAGTGAATTCAAAAGTGTTGGAGCAGAATACTTCACTGCAGAAATGCAGAAGCTTCATAATCAGATCAAGGAGAAGTTGCAGAGCAGAAATATAGAATATAAATGAAGGGTTGATCAATATAGGAGAGAATTTTAGTTTGAAGTTGGAGATCAAGTCTTAGCACACCTAAGAAAGGAAAATTTACCAAGGGGAACATATAACAAGCTGAAGCTTAAGAAGATTGGACCATGCAAGATCCTAAGAAAGTTTGGTACCAATGCCTATGAGTTAGAGATGCCAGGGGATGTGGGTATATCACCCATATTTAACATTTCAGACCTATATCCTTACATGGAAGATGGAATAGAAAGATCATAACATTAGGAGAATATTCAGTGGGAGAAGAAGATGCTCGTAGAAAAAGAGACACAGATGGAGAATATCATTGATCAAAAGATTGATAAGAAGAGAAGGAGAAAGTCATATTTTGAATATTTGGTAAAATGGAAGGGAGACACAATTGAATATGCCAGTTGGGTAAATGAAGTTGATATATAGAGACATGGAAATTCAATGCAGGAGCTCATGGACATGATTCCATGAATTTTTTCCCAGAGGAGTATGATGCAAGAGCATCATCAACAAAGCACACATGGACAACACATCGAGCACAACGTATAGCATGCCTTTTGATTTTTTTTTAACTTTGAACTGTTGGTGTATCCTGGAGAAATATTTTTTGTATTGCAAATTAAAGAAATATTTAATGAACAGAGACTGGATGATTGCATGAGATCAGAGGAGATCAATTTTCCTTAAATGAAACTAACTGCAATGCAGATCAGGAGCATCCACCCCTATCTACATATCTCAGAAAATTCATTGTAACAAAGGCTTAATAGTTGAATGCTTTTAATTTGATAGGATAGGTAGCTGGAGGAAATCCTAAGAGTCCTCTTGTATAAATAGATGCTTATGTATCTGAAGGAGGCTGTTGAATCTGATGTTGTGAACATAATGTTGTTGAACAATTTATAGTGGAATATTAGTATTTGTTGAGTTAGTTGTTATTTGCTTGTATCAGCTGTAGCCATTTAAATTTGAATGAATATAACAGAGGGTTATTGATCCAAATGCATGGAAGCATTATTGTGTAATTATTCTTTGTTATTATATGTTTTTGTGAATGCATGAGTTATACTGTGAGTGAATGAATCTGTGAAGTGTTTAATAATTTTCAATTGTTTCTCTTCCTTGAGCTTATGCAAGGAGTGTATATTGTACGCAAGGAGTGCGTTTAACAGAGTCTTTTGAATCAAAGCTCAGAAGAGATTGCATGAAACTTTCATATGAAAAGTGTGCATACTGTATGCAAGGTGTGCATCGACAGAGTCTTTGACTCAAAAATCTCAGGAGGAATAGCTTGAGTTTTCTCGTGAAGGGGAATGAAGATCTGTTGCAAGGAGGGCACAGATCCAAAAGTTGACTAAGTGTCGAAGAAAACCTCTAAGGAGTAAGAGGTTCAAGAAACGAAGCTCAGGACAAATAGCCGGAATAAATATTCAAAGGGGGAGAAGCTTTTAAGGTTTAACAAGTTAACAACTAGTATCTCTTCAGGAGGAAGCGACGTCAACCCAAACCGTCAGATATAGAAAAGTTGCGAGGTAGTTAGTCATGAGTTCCTTTGGAAATTAGCGGAGTAACATAGTCCTTATTTTTTTTCGATCCAAGGGAGGACACGTGGCGGAAATCTCTGGACTCAGGGTGAAAGCAACTTGGGAGAAAACAAGGGTGGAGTGACCAAACATCCTGAAGCCCAAATAGTCGAAGTGATTTTTATTCGTTGATATGTGGGAGACATGCATCGACAGATCGTAGACTTTGAGTGAAAGCACTCCGGGAGAAAGCGAGTGTGGAGAGGTTGAAACTCCCGAAGCCCAAATAGCCGAATTGATTTGTAGTCGTCGATCTGTGGGAGACATGCATCGATAGATCATTGAATTCGGGTGAAAGCACTCCAGGAGAAAGCGAGTGTGGAGAGGTTGAAACTCCCGAAGCCAGAATAGCTGAAGTGATTTATAGTCATTGATATGCAGGAGACACACGTCGGCATATCATGTAATTTGTAAGAGAGGATAAATCAACGCAAAGAAGAGGGTTGCCTGAAGTGGATACCCACTGTCGAACGAAAAGGAAGCATGGCACATGATCCTTAACTCCAAAAGAAAATTCTCTGGGAGAAAAGGATGCAGGAACGTCCGAAGCTCTTGAACGTTGATGTCCCAAAGTGGACCTAATTCGTTTATTTAAGAGGATGCATGGAGTTTTCTCTGGAACTCCCGGTACAAAGTACTTCGAGAGAAAAGGTTGTGTGAGAGTTTGGGACTCCCGAACGCCGGAGTCCTAGAGTAGATCTCAATCATTGGTTATGAAGGGGGATGTGGATAGTATATCTGTTCTCATTTAGAGTCTCGAAGTTGTGAAGTGCCCGGGAGGTTAATTCTTGGGTCACAGCCCGAGGTCACATGAAAAGAGGGGCTAGCGAAAGGAGCTAGCGCCAAAATTTCAAGTTTATAAAAGCACTAAAGAAAGGGGGCCACAGGTTCCATAAAACATTAACCTAAAGGGAAAAACGGGTCTGTTTAATTCTATCCAGAGGCTATTCAAGTCCCGAAAGAGATAATTCATCTCAGAATATGAATATGCTTGACTAGGAGGTAACGAAACTCTTAGGAGTGAAGGGGGGTCTGCATCAACAAGTTTTGTCCTTGGGATGAAGAACTTAATCCACCAGGTTCAATTTTTTTTGGGTCTTCATACTTATTCTCATTCTTTTTCTCAAAGCATTAATTTCACCCTTCTTAGGGTTACTCTCACACCCTCCTCAAGGTCTATTCAATGTTGTCGAACAATCCTCCTCGACGATAAGCCTCCAATGAGGAATCCAATGCAGACACATCAATTCTAGTGGCAGACTTGGCATTGGATCTCCAAGAAATGATTCAACTTCAACAATGAAGACCTACAATGACGATACAGTTGGACACTAGATTTTAGTTACCCAAGTTCATCGGCCAAATGAATGGAGAGACATTCGATTTCTAGATCCATATCCTCTCCACTTATTTGAAAACCTCTCCTCAGATGGAAGTGGCCACCAAATTGCAAATAGCCAGTCTTCAACTAGAAGGAATCACCCAAACTTGGTGGGACACACACTTGGACAATGCACAATTGATTGTCTATCTCAGTACCCTACCATCCCTGAAGATTGGCCACATTACTTCATAGGATAATGTGTATAAGGGATTAACAAAACTCTTCTACCCTCCAGACTACCTTCAAAATTTACATGCAAAGTAGTTAAAGATCCATCAACTTTCCAATCACTTAGTTCAAGGATAGATCGATGTCTTATGCAAGTTGTGCATCCAACTAGTGAACCAGACGAGGTATTAATCATTAAGTTCAATTTTTTTTTAGTGTTACCTCTCTAGCAAGAGTTAGATCTTTTTTATAATTCTTCTCTGGACAGGGATTTCTTATGGGCCTTGGTCGTAGAAAAAAATGTATATTCTCGCACCTGATTCCCCACATATTTCCCCTCCAATACTACTACACCAAATTCCCAACCGTGGCCTCATTTAGCTTCTTCCTCCACATCCAAAAATCCAGTTTCGTGTACCTTTCACAAGACCAACTCGCACCATTCTGTGGACTATCGCTTGCTTAAAAATATCTGTAACACTAATACCTTGATGGTCGAGGTCAATTCAATAGATTTGACCGAACTCCTAGAGACCATTTCCCTTGAAAACCCCACTGAAGTCGACCCCGCTCTCATTCTCATGACCAAACCAAAACCAGGTCGCCCTAACATTCCCCTCTTCACTCACAACTTCCAAATTAAAAATGAACTAGCCACTCTCATTCTAGACAATGGAAGTCAAAATAATCTCATATCAAAACTATTTATTCCAACATCTACAACCCCACACCTCGATCCTTATCATCTTGGATGGTTAGAGAAGGGAAATCCTCGCATTACTATTACTAGATGTTGTGTTGTCACTTTCGTTATTGGTCCTTTTCATGACACTGCAACCTGCGACGTCTCACTATTAGAATGTGATGATCTCCTTCTCGGTCTTCCTTACCAATAGGACCGACAAGCGGTGTATCATGCTAAAACTCATCAGTAACATCTTAAATAGTTTGGGCACATATCTGTACTTACTTCCTCAGTTTTCACATCACTAAAGTCGTAAACCGATACCACGGCCACTCACCATGTCATTAATACCCACAAGATCTTGTTATGTTTAATCCGATATCTTAAACCCNACATCAATTTGCATATGTGTTTCACCCACCCACCGGACTCCCACCATCCTGAGAAATTTCCCATTCATTCGATCTCATACCAGGTACATCTTTACCCAATGCACCAGCCTATCTCCTGGGTCCAAAGGAGGCCAATAGAATCAAACGAAAAATTGGCCAACTACATTCAACCTTCATCTTCCCCTTGTGCCTCTCCAGCCTTCATTATTCCCAATAAAGATACTTAAGAATGGTGTCTTTTTACCAATTACAAAGCGCTCAAAAAATCCGCCATTAAAAATTGTTATCCCCTACATTAGATCGAATATCTCCTCGACCATTTGCAAGGGGCCTCTTTCTTCACAAATATGGATCTAACTTCTAGACATGATCAAGTGTGCATGCAACCGAGTGATATTTGGAAAACAACTTTCAAGACCAAGTTTGGTCTTTATGAGTAGTTTTTCATGCCTTTCAGCTTGACCAACACATCGACCATGTTCATGCAACTCATCAACAATTTTTTTTGGTCACATCTCAGTAATTTCATCATTATTTATCTTGATGACATTCTAGTTTTCATCAGGTCATGGGAGGAACACATGCAACATGTGTGCATAGTCTTGGCATTACTTCGACAACATCAACTACAGGTGAAAGAGAAAAATTCTTATTTTTCACAAAGGTCGGTGCAATATCTAGGATTCATTGTGGACTCTACAGGTGTATGCCCGGATCCCATGCCCATGCAAGCAATTTCTAAATGGCCATCACCAACCTTTGCCCATCTTCTTAAAAGATTTATGGGAGGAATCAATTTCTACAGCAAATGTGTCTACCATTTCTCATAGTTGACTCGATCATTGCATCAGTTAACAAATAAGGAAAAATTTATATGGTCTCCTGGATCGCAACACCAGTTTGATAAATTGAAGCAAGACTTATGCTCTGCTCCGGTCCTCTGCTTTCCAGACTTGGTCCAACCATTCAAAATTGAGTCAGATGCTTCTCAATTTGTGATTGGTGTTGTACTTAATTAGGGAGGTCATCCTGTAGCCTACCACTGAGAGACACTTTTGGCCACAAAACTCAACTAATGCACTTATGACAAAGAATTTTAGAGTTTGGTCCAAGCATTGAAGCAATGGCACCATTATATTCTGGGAAACGATACCATCCTACAAATGGATCATCACCCACTCATATTCATTAACTCACAAAGTAAGATACAAGAAAAATGACATCTCAAGTGGGCCACATATATCCAACAATTTCACTTGGTTATTAAATATAAAAAGGGAACTATGAATAAGATGGTTGATTTATTAAGTAGACCACCAGCACAAGTCATGAATATATTAGTAGTTCTATGTGGAGCCTATGACAGTTGGAAATACATGTATGAATCAGATCCCACTTTTAAAGAGATCTGATCATCATTACAACAACCCATACTCATCAATCAGACAACATTTCTAGATTACAACATTCGGGAGGGATGGATATATTGCCTCAATCAACTGTGTGTTCCCAAATCATAGCATCGTTTGATTGTCATTAGGGAAGCACATGCTTCCTCCTATGGTGGTCACTTCAGGAATTCCAAAACACTCCTATACCTCTAGTGCCACTTCTATTGGCATGCTATGTCCAAACAAGTCAATCGTTTCATCATAGCTTGCGCTCTCTACTCACAAAGAAAACTGTCTAATCACAAACATGGTCTATATCAGCCTTTGTTGATCCCCTCTCTCCCATGGGAATTGATTTCCATGGATTTCCTCAGTGGTCTCTCGACCACTTTATGAAAGAATGATGCAATTTGGGTTGTGGTCTGTCGATTGTCCAATATGGCACTCTTTCTCCCTTTCCGTAAAACAAGTTCTACCACTCAAACGACTGAACTATTCTGCACACATATTTGGCCACATTTTGGCATGCCTAGTATCATCATTTCTTATCACGACTCCTACTTACTTAGCTCCTTTCGACGTACTATGTGGTCCTTACTAT
The DNA here is from genome assembly GCA_009831015.1 of Picea engelmannii. NCBI lineage: Eukaryota > Viridiplantae > Streptophyta > Pinopsida > Pinales > Pinaceae > Picea > Picea engelmannii. The sequence continues at coordinate 811,706 of ML787365.1, forward strand.
ATTGTCTTATTTTATTTTCCACGACATTACATCCAGAGACCGACAGACAAACAGAGGTGGTCAATCGTACATTGGTACATGATCTATGCAACTTATTCATAAAAAATAACTCCTTTAGGTCCAATCCACCATCAATGAGACCAACAGGCCACTCAACACTTCATATAGAATTTACCACAATGACACAAGCAAGTGACCAACTCCTTACAAGAACCACAAGAGCGTACAAAGAAACATCATGATAAACACAAAACCACATTGCAATTCCAACCAGGAGACAAAGTTTGGTTGCAAATGGACAAGAAATGATTCAAAGGATGTCATCATAAGATACACCCATTCTGATATGGACCAGATACAGTTTTGGATCACATTGGAGAAAATGCTTATCGGTTGAATCTTCCACCACATTTAGGAATTCATGACATTCTAAATGTCAACAATTTAAAACTATTTGAGCCGCCACTTCTTGAAGACACGGTCACTGTCCAACACCCACTGGACAACATTCCATATTTTCAACCTCCTTTATTGCATGATCAAATTATGGATAGTAAGACCAAGACCACCTATTAACAACAACACGATTTCTATCTAGTAGGAAGACAAGGAAAAACTCCAGCGCATGCCAAATGGATGACAATAGAGACAGTGCAGCGATGATTTACTGATTTTCTGAAAAAAGTAGGGATGCTTTCGGATCTAAACAAGGAGGAATTAGACCAATGAGAAATGACATCAACCTTCCTTAGGAAGCACACAGTAGAGTACAAGTCGTATGCAACAAGCAAGGCGAGAAGGAGAAGTAATTCTATGATAGTTTTTTTATCGTTGTTAGTGTCAGTCAGTGTTTTATTGTAATAAAGAATTCTCCTGTCTAAGTAAATAATGGTGATGTCTATTTTAGTGAATCGTTAGTTGTGTTAGTAAACGCTATGGGAAATTTCTCTTTCCAATCTGATTACACAGATAAATGCAGAAGAATAAGGAGGCATTTACCATTTGTAGAGGATTGCCTTGATTGTTTAAGAAGGGATACCATCCTCTAATACGATTGATGCATTTTTTATGAATCTTGCGTTATCTATTTTCTTGTGTGTAATTTGATTTTCATTTTCTATGAGAATATTGAGAGATCATTTTTTTTTCTTGTTCGGTGAGTGCTAAGAGAGAATGTTCTCCAAAAGAATCGATCCACATCTATTGTTCTGTTGAGTGTGTAATCCAAGTCACCTTCAATTCATTTGTTGGCAGCATGAAGGAGTAAACTAGGCATCCATCTTCAAGAAGAGGAGGAGACACAAAGTGTTCCATTTTTCTCGGCGTAGAAAACGGTCTAGACATCTCCATCTCTCTTTAGGAAGGCGTAGCTCCCCCCTCTATCCATTAATTCGATTTTCCCTCTTCTTCATTATTGCACCCTCCATCTAATTCTCCCCATGTTGCTAAGCGTTCATTCCTCATTTAGTTCAATTAGAATTCTCCTTTCAGAAAAATTGTGTCTCCCTTGTAGAAGACACCCTCACACCCAGATCACATTGGTAACGTAACCAATTATATAGAACTAGGAATATTCTATATTGTTTGTTTCTTGTCATTGGTAACGTCCCCTGCTTCCCCATATTCCTCTTTAGTCATTGTATCATCAAGTTGTTTTGGGGAGGGGTATTCAAGAACATCGTGTTGCTGCTAAAACTCTAGTGAAGGGAAAATCCTATCATGTGAGGGAGTCTTTGGGGAAATGAACAAGTAAGTATCTCAATGTCAACTCAATGGATTTACTTATGATGTTTTAGGATAAGGTCTCTACCATAATAAGTGTTTTCCTATATGGCCAATTAAGTCCTATGTTTGAAAGTAAAATAGGTATAAGGTAAAATAGAGAAGAGAATAAGAAAATATTATTTACAATGAACATCCAATAACATGCAAAGTGTGATATTAAAGGTACAAGAACACCAACAATAAAGTTGAGTCATATCAATGTTTTATTCCTTATCATGAATGAATTAGTGATTGAAATATGCTAGATGTTCATTCACTTTAATTTGTATGTTTAATCAACCAACAATCTTTATGCAATAAGTGAAGTATCAACAAGCATTCATGTTTTCTATTAAAACAACATTTTATGGAAAACTCATGAAATTTCACAATTCATATTTGTATAATATGCTACCAATTGACAAGTACAACCCCAATCAGAAAATCTAGGAAACGCATATGTCACTTATGTTCACAACATCAGTTTCAATGAGCTAATGGGCCAACATCTCACAATCAATGAAGCATTAACCTATATTCATGAACATTTGAGCACAAGTGGATTGTATAATAACAAATATGAGAATAGTGTTTGAAAGATTTGTATCCATTAGATTAACATATATATATTACAAAGTTGTATCATTGTTGTACAAATTTGACATGTCATCCCAAATCAGATCAATAATATGGTGTTAACTTTCTACCTTCCATCAAACTTTCATTATAATGTATATAACCACTGAAAACCTAAGAGTAATGAAAATCTCATAACTCAGACCTCTTAATCAAGAAGAGAGGAAATAGGACACCTATTTTTGGATCGGTTTAAACACTTAGAACAACAAAATGAAAATCAGGCCCTAAACTCAAAGGAACCCTCCCAAAACCTCAACATAAATCACACAAACTCTTAGACTATCCATAAAGCCGCTGCAAAAATGGAATAAAACCTTAGAGTGCCACACTCCTAGAAAATGGACACAATTGATAATAAATGAAGGAAAACATCAATGGTGTTTCGTGTAACTTCTCTCTGTCATGTAGAAGTTCCACCTCTCTCAACATATTTGGATAACATTTCACCAAATCATATTCAACCCAGCAAACATATCTCTATAATTAATACCCTTAATATTTCCCAATTCCCTCCAAAAATAATAGTATGCATTCATTTTAATTTTTGATCTATTAAAGACTCTCCATCTCTATGTTATGTGTTCAAGAGGCTAACGCGTTAATTACATTATTAATGTAATAATATATTGTATTAATTAAAATATTATTAATTAATTAATAAATAAATATATTATTAATTAATAAATAACTAAAGTATTAATAGATTAAAATATTAATAAATAAAGTTGTACATTAATAATACATTATCACATTTATCCTTTAAAATATTATTTAATTTATAATACATTGTTACATTAATAATATATTATTATATTTATCTTTTAAAATAAAACTTCCCACCAAAAGATAGTGTACCCATAAGGAGGGTAGTCTTTATAATCTATGTCCAAATACAACCAATAAATTTTTCCCAACATATCTCTATAATTAATACACTTAATCTCTCCCAACTCCCCCCAAAATAAAAAGTGTATATCCATTTTAATTTATAATATGTTAACATGTAATCTTTGAAATGTAATATTTATAACATGTTTATTTGGAAATTGAATAATTTATTCCTATATTTTTTTCAACCAGAAAATTTCCCTTTATATTATATATATAAATGAGTACACATTAAAGCAACATCATTGTATGAATGCTCCACAAGTCACCTCAGACTTCTGAAAATACTTGGAACTTATCAAAAAAAATGAAACACCTAATATAAATTTACAACAGATAACAAGATGAGCACCATCAAAAAGTTTAAATACAAGGCAAAAGTACCATCCACATGTACCACCAATTACCAAATGATATCCAAATCTAAAAAGACAAATTGATTCCAAAATGACTAATAGAGATGGTAGGCCCCTCATGTCCATTAACCCAACTGCTGTAATCAAGATTTCCTTCAGGCTTGTTGAGGGCCAGTTTCGAGAGAACATCTTCCTCCATATTCATCTCCCTATACACATGAGTGAAGTGTATCTCTTTGAACACAGATTTCAACACTTTAATGTTGTCCATCCAACCCAAAAGAGAGGCCATCTGCAGTTTACCTCTATCCTTTAGCCACTCATTGATGATCTTTGAATCGCCAATGACCTGGATCACCTCAATATTGAACCACTGTGCTAGATAAAGAGACACCCATGCACCTAACAATTCTTCCCTTGTATTTGTCCCCTGGCCACAATTTAGGGTCCATTTAATGGCTAAAAGATCAGTGTGCTTTATTATACCTCCTGCCCTACACCTGAGAGAGCTAGAAAGGGAAGCCCCGTCGAACCAAAAAAAAATTGATGTCATTAGTTGAGGTGGTTGGATAAGACACACTTTTACACTTTTAACCACCATCCCCAGGTTCATACTTGAATTAACGTTTTCTATCATAGAATGAACATATGCTTGGACCCTTCAAAAATGACCTGGTTCTTCTCCAACCATAAGAACCAACAAATAATAGAAGGGAGAGTAATGAAGGTTGCTTCATTCTCAAACCAACTCTCAAAGCAGGAACTGAGCAAAGATCCTTCCCATACAATCCGAAATTGTATAGCTGTATAAAAATGACTCCATACCTTCTGGAAAAAGAAGTAAGAAACAAAGAGGTGGTACACTGATTCCACTTCTTTAAGACATAAAACACCAATATTTGGCCCCTGCCATCCCTTCCATAGTAGATAATCCCAAGTGAGAATTTTATTCTCCAAAGATAACCATATGAATAAATTAATCTTTGGGATAAGATCCCATTTCCAAATTATGTCTTCGCCAAACTTCAACATGAGTTGGCCAGTAATTTTTTGCAAGAGCGAGGTATAAGTTTTTAGCAGAAATACTTCCCGAGAAATCACCTCCTTCCCATAAAAGCTCGTCATTTTTTTGATGTAACTGAATCCTCGTACACAACATATCTTTTTGATATGCCTCCTATTCCTCTGCATTGTTCTCTACCAGGCCTAGATCTTCACTCGATTTCTAGTATGATGATGGGATACCTTCCCTGATAACTCCCCTAGCTTGAAAAATATATAACACAGAGTTCTTTCTAAGATCGTCCTACAACTGACAAGATAAGAACGATGATTTCCCCATACCCACAATGCAATCTAAACCAACTTGTACACAGTGACCAGAACCTAGTCTCCAACCAATCCAATGAGTTAACAGGTGTAAAGTTTTTAACAATATTTTCCATGTTTGCGAGGCTAACGACAAAGAAGGAGGTGCAGACTGAAACCAAGTAATCATGGAACAATGAGGAAAATACTTGTCCTTTATAACTTTACTCCATATCCCCTCCTTTGTTAAAACCCGCCACAATGAATTTGCACCCAGTGCCTTATTAAAAAGGAAACTATTGTGAATTCCCTAGCCTCGCAAATGCTTTGGATTTTCTAAATGCTCCCAACTACATAGGTGGATGTGCTTCCTCCCCTCAACACCCGACCACAAAAAGTTAAACATCAGGCTACGGATTTTATGCAGAATGGAATTTGGTATGGATGTTAGTGCCATCCAGTACATGTCCTAACCCTCAAGCAAAATTTTTACAAGAGGTAAATGTCCCCCCAGGGAAAACCATCTATTTCACCACCATTCGATCTTTTCTTCAAATTTTGAAAGTAGCCAACACCAATCCTTCGGTTTGTGTGCATATGCCTTTAAATAATAACCAAGGTATTGGAATCCTTTTTCCAATTCCTCAAATCCATGTGGAAAAAGAGACTTTAAACTATCTAGAGAATCTCTAGGGATCCCATAGTGATAAAATATTGATTTTGACCAATTTATACACAGTCCACAAGCTCTGCAGGAAGTTGATAAAATTCTTTTTATCTCAGTCCACTCTTCCACCGATTCCTTCGACATAATTAAAATATCGTCTACAAAAAACAAATGCAGAGTTACTAACTGAACCCTAGAGCCTTTAATGAGTTATTATCTGAACCCTGGAGCCTTGAATCCTCCACCAGTTCAAGAAAGTCATCTCCCATTAGTTCGAAGAAATGAAGGAAAAACTCCATAGTCCACCCATCGGGCCCTGGGCTCTTATCTCTAGCGAAGGAATTAAGAACCTCCCATAGTTCCAATTTTGTACATAGTCTCTCAAGGAGCACCATCTCCTCATCATGAACCAAAGGGACAAAAAGTCCAGTTGTATTTACCTAGTCGGCTATATGATCCTGGTCCCCCTTTTCATAAAAAAAATTGAAAAACTTTACAGCTTCAAATTTAATGGCTTCCACTCCATTGTGTATCTGACCTTGCTCATCACATATCTCCGAACTATATGTTCTACATTGGAGAGACTAAAATCTCTATCTATGTTCTCTATTCAATAGGAAGTATGACGATGGAATCTTTATATTTTCTTCATTTTGTTAGATCAATGCATTAATTTGTACTATAATGTATTGATGTACCATGTTAATTAATTAACAGATTAATAATGTATTTTGTTAATTTATAAATAGATTAATACATTATTAATTATTAAATTACTTAAGTACTAATACATTAATATACTACAGTAATAAGCCCTTTGAGAGTATAATAGTCTGTGATGGAGTGTATTGTTACAACACTCCATTATGTGAAGTCACAGGTTAGAAACCCTAGATTTATCTCGATTTATCTCGTGTACGCGTGAGGGGTCAGGTTAATAAATTAATACATTATTGCACGTTAATAAATTAATACATTATTGCACGTTAATAAATTAATACATTATTACATTTATCCTGTAAAGTATTAGTTAATTAATTAATACACTAAAAAAATATACATTAATAAAGTAAAAAAATAATAATACATTAATAATGTATTATACATTTATGTACTAAAACATTAATAAATAAATTAATAAAATAAAATAATAATGCATTTTTACATAAATAAATTAAAGAATTAGTACATTAATAAAGATAATAGGTAATAGTTGCAAAGAAACTACTATGTGCCTTAAAATTATGTTTTCTAGTCTTATTAAATCAATAAAGGAAACAAATTGTGTTTTCTAGTATTACTAAATGACGCAATCCCTTAACTAAAGACCAAAGCACCAATGATACCAAAAACATTACACAATTAAAAATGACATAACAATATTTGCAATTACACAATTAAAAATGACATAACAATATTTGCAAATTTCCACACATTTTGTTATCACATATTCTTGTAGGGGGGGGTTCCTTTGGATTTGGCCCTTGGGTGACAAAATGCGAAAGAAGGGGGATTAAAAACCCACAAATGTGTGTCATCCAAAGTCGGGGCATGTTGTGCTAAGGCGCACACATATCGGGACAACAGAGAATGTCACTTTGAGAATTTTGAAGTGAGGAAGGCGTGCAACGCCCTGACTCCCCGAGAAGTGAAGTCCCGAAAAATTCAGGGATAGAGCTCCAACTCATAGTGGAGTTCATATCGGAGGGGAGATAGCACTCGCTAGGCTCCAGTTTAGGAGTTCGGGAATCAGGAGAGTCATATATTTTGTTGTCAAGTGATATGAGGATTCTCGAAGGAAAAAATCCCGAAGGGCCTGTGGAGATAAGCATTGGGTCATGACTCGAGGTCGCATGCGAGTAAAGGTGTAGAGTTCATGTAAGCTACGCCAATGACCGAAATGTCAGTGTTGTCTGTAGAAAGAGGCTGCCACGTTTTCCAGGTGCCAAGTCGACTAGGCCTCGTTCTGATCCCGATGAAGCAGTTAATGAAAGCGGGGGAACGTGGTTGAAACAATGTCTTTCCCCCATGAATGGAAGGTTAGAAAGGTCTGACCATGTAGGTAATTTTTTAGCCCAGACAGATTGAGCTTATGTCTGACAGGGAAAGGCGTGTGCAGAAGAGACTGTATGAAAAGTCTGATTGAGAAGTGTTATAACCCTAAATTGCACTATCCCTGCTTACCTGGCATCAGGCCTACTTATGCCTCTTCCTAGCCAAAGCCATGCTGAACAATTCCTCAAAAAACCACTTAAAACAAGAAACCCGCGCCCTAACTTCTCACTGGGCGCGGGCATCCGCTTGCTGTCCTTATACTGCACGCGGGCATCCGCAGGCTAACCCAAAACAGCCCGCGGGTACCTAACAAAGCAAAAAATCAAGAAAGTTTCCGCCGGGACACGAGGCTTTTTGTCAGTTAACTGGAACTCCGAGTCATGCATGGCCGAGAGTTTGCCAAAATCCTAGCTCCTTCTAAGCTATAAAAGGAGGGGTAGGGGTACTATTCAAAGAGAGGAAAAAATCATAGCAAAGAAACTCTGCCAAATTGCCAAGCCAGTTCTGTCCCAACCCTTTAGTCTTGCCTCAAGCTTTAGGAGAAATTCATGCAGCAGCAGTTGGAGGACAGAAGGAAGAGGAAGAGCCCAGGATCAGGAACGAGGAACGGTGGCCGGTCTCATAAATCATTGTAAGTTGATTCACATTGAGATTAATGAAAAAGATACTTTTCCCGTCCCAAATACATGAGTCTCATCTATGTTATTTGATTTATGTTTTATCTCTAACCCCCTAGTAGATCAGCAGCATGCATGCATAGTATTGTCTTCATTGCAGGAAGCTTTGTGGAAGGAGCAGCAGCAACAAGGAGATAACAACTCAACGGAGGATCTACTTCAACCGTCGGAAAAAGGTTGGTTTATTCTTCCCGTGTTTGCCTGAGAAAAGGGGTTGAGATTTTGGGTAGGAGGTTAAAAGTTAAATCTTAA
>ML787365.1:834674-851167 GCA_009831015.1 Picea engelmannii
TGAGTCTCATCTATGTTATTTGATTTATGTTTTATCTCTAACCCCCTAGTAGATCAGTAGCATGCATGCATAGTATTGTCTTCATTGCAGGAAGCTTTGTGGAAGGAGCAGCAGCAGCAAGGAGATAACAACTCAACGGAGGACCTACTTCAACCGTCGGAAAAAGGTTGGTTTATTCTTCCCGTGTTTGCGTGAGAAAAGGGGTTGAGATTTTGGGTAGGAGGTTAAAAGTTAAATCTTAAGGGTCATGATCTGCGTATAAGTTTAGAGCCCTAGCTTATTAGTCCGTAGGGTAGAATACCCAACAACAAGAAGACACAACGCCATGGAAGCTCGAGCACACCTCTGCTGTTGTTTACAAAAATTATGAGTATATGTATGGAGTTCCATTATTTTTTAATGGTCGATGGTTGAGCTAATTTCCTGCATTGTAAAGTTTTTATAAAGCACTATGATTATCTAGTTATGTAATTCTATCTGAGATTTCTTGTTTGGTGACATTTAGCTTCTTGTTTCCATGCTTTATTGCGTCTGATATTGAATGTTCATGATTGAATGATTCACATGGATGTTTATTACTATGTGTTAATGAATGTTGGATTATAACACGGTTATAGCATTTTTAGTCTCCTGAACTCCGAATCCAAGAGGATCTTGTTTTCTGAGTTTTTCCTCTTTAGGTTGTTGGAAGACCTGTTGTCCAGAGAAGACCTTTTCATTTTCTCCTCAATTTCTTCCTCCTGCTCACCCTTACTAAAAATTACTAACTAAAGTCGAATCAAGACCTCATTTGCATGTGCATGCTGGTCCATATTTATGAGTTAAAACGATATTATCCTTAGCCTATGCCCATTCGACCCCCTTTAAATTATTCATTGTGACATACAAACTGAAGGGTAATGGGCTTACCTCTATCGTAATCCATAGGTGACTTCTGGTGCTAACATTTTTGGTGCCGTTGTCGAGGACGGAAGTGAAGATATCTTCCCTGTGAGAACAATAATGAGATTCTGATTTTGAAGGTGCATTAGACATCATAACCATTGAAGATTCCATCTTGCACATGGCGACTCCACATTGGCGACTCCACTATTTCAGTGTGGCTTCCTTTGGCTATAGCTATAGCCCCTGGGAGAACACAATGATCAGATCTGGTCTTTGATGGTGAACAAAGACTAGACACCCGCATTCGGCACATCTTTCACCTAGCGAATCCATGGTTAAAGGATCGATTGGTGACTCCACTAGTCTAAAATGGAAAAAATCTTGGCTCGAAGGTTTTATCCTTTTAATTTTTTTGATGTTCCTGGTTTTCCTAATGTTGTCCCTACTGTGGATGAATGGGGTGATTATTTGCCCATATTTAGAGAGCGTAAATAGGACAATCCTGCTCAGCATCTTTGTAAGTTTCATGAACTCATGCATCAATGGGAGACACATCATGAGGATGTATTATTGAAAATGTTCATGATATCATTAGCAGGAGATGCTCATGAGTGGTATCATTCCTTACCCCCTGCGATCATTTCCTCCCTGAGAGAGTTTCATGCAGTTTTCAATAGGCACTATCAAAAGTTTTATTCCTTTGAGTTTATTTGTCATAATTGTTGTGAGGAATATGAAGACCATGATCAAGATATGGTTGTGTCTAATGAGGAGCATGAGGAGGAAGAAGATTCTTTGGGTAGGCTGGTGGAGCTGGTAAAATCACTCTCTGCCGAGATAGAAAGGTTCAAATTTGAGGAAAGCGCCGAGCATTTTCTGGTCCTTGAAGTAGATGTTCTTGGCAGCTCTACTGAGGACGATGATGAAAATTTCATAGTTGTAGAGGCCTTGCATTATGCTCCTGATGTACCTATTATTTCAAGCTTTGATGATTATTCAGATGAGGAGCAACAGAGCCCTGCATCACAATTTGCTAACCTGGGAAGCAACCAACTTATATATGATAGCTACGAATCACATTCTGAGCTGGATATGCAGGATTTCCAAGAACATACTGTAGAGTCCCATCCTCTGTTTGTTAAAGAAAAATATTATGAGGAAATCATCCTTCTCGGGCCTGCAGAAGACGTTGAGCCGTAGATTGAAGATAAAAGATTTCCCAGGGGTCTTGTTTATAATGATTATGAATATGACCCTTGGGAGAGCCATGAAGAAGAAAAGGAGCAACAGGAGGAGTAGTTTATCTCCTGTCCAGAGCCTGTAAGTGAGCAACCATCGTTTGAGGTCAGTCAACCTGCATCAACTTCTCATCCAGCTGTGCCTACCAGTGATATTCAGCCATGTGTAAGCAATTGTGTAACAAAGCAGGTTTCCTGTTATAAATTTTCTAGAGTTTGTTGCTTGGCCTATGAACCTATGAAGGAATACATGGAGTTGTATTTCGTTCATGTTTTGAAGTCACTCAGCTTTATCCTAACCTCAGCATTAGGAGGAAAGCTGAAGGATGTAACCACTCTGCTATCACAGTTGTATCATTTGTTACTAATTACAGATAGAGTGAAGGATCTTCCAGTTAGGAAGTTACTTGAATGGCTATGGTGGAAATTTGCCTTCACCCAACACTGTGTAAAAATCAATTAGTTTAGGACTGTACATAAATAAGCTCCTTGGAGCATGTGTGTTTATTTTCATTTTTACTTGTCAGCCTGTATTCTTCAGCAGCGTGTTTTGAACTTGACTCCATAGCCTAATGCAGAAGGTGATTAGAACTGCAAAAGGATTTCTTAGAGCCTAATAGGGAGGAATCTATCCCCCATGGAGCCTAATTTTATCACATATTCTTGCAGGGGGGTGTTTTTCCTTTGGATTTGGCCCTTGGGTGACAAAATGCGAAAGAAGGGGGCTTAAAAACCCACAAATGTGTGTCATCCAAAGTCGGGGCATGTTGTGGTAAGGTGCGCACATATCAGGAAAGCGGAGAATGCCGCTTCGAGAATTTTGAAGTGAGGAAGGCGCGCAATGCCCCAACTCCCCGAGAAGCGAAGTCCCAAAACTTTCGGGGATAGAGACCCAATTCATAGAGGAGGTCATATCGGAGGGGAGCTAGTGCTCACTAGGCTCTAGTTCGGGAGTTTGGGAATCAGGAGAGTAAGGGATTATGTTGTCAAGTGATATGAGGATTCTCGAAGGACAAAATCCCGAAGCGTCTTTGGAGATAAGCATTGGGTCATGACCTGAGGTCGCATGGGGGTAAAGGTACAAAGTTCACGTGAGCTACGCCAAGGGCTGAAACGTCGTGTTGGCCGCAGAAAGAGGCTGCCACATTTTCCAGGTGTCAAGTCGACTCAGCCTCGTTCTGATCCCGATGAAGAAGTTAATGAAAGTGAGGGAAGGTGGTTGAAACATCATCTTTCCCCCATGAATGGAAGGTCAGAAAGGTATGACCATGTAGGTAATTTGTCATCCCCGACAGTCTAAGCTTGTGTTTGACAGGGGAAGGCGTGTGCATAAGAGATTGTATGCACAGTTTAACTGAGAAGACACAATGCCATTGAAGCTCGAGTATGCCTCTGCTGTTGTTTACAAATTTTTTGAGTATATGTATGGAGTTCTGTTATTTTGTAATGATCGATGGTTGAGTTAAGCTCCTCCATTGTAAAGTTTTTATAAAGCACTCTGGCTATCTGGTTATGTAATTCGATCTGAGATTTCTTGTTTGATGAAAGTTAGTTTCATGTTTCCATGCTTTATTGTGTCTGATATTGAATGTTCATGATTGAATGATTCACATGGATGTTTATGACTGTGTGGTAATGAATGTTGGATTATAACACAATTATAGCGTTTTCAGTCTCCTGAACTCTGAATCCAAGAGGATCTTATTTTCTGAGTTTGTTCTCTTTAGGCTGCTCGAAGACCTGTTGTCCAGAGCAGACCTTTTCATTTTCTCCTCAATTTCTTCCTCCTACTCACCCTTACTACAACTTACTAACTAAAGTCGAATCAAGACCTCATTTGTGTGTGCATGCTGGTCCAACTTTCTGAGTTAAAATGATATTATCTTGAGTCTGTGCCCATTCGACCCACTTTAAATTATTCATTGTGACATACAAATTGATGGGCACTAGGCTTACCTCTACCGCAATCCAGAGGTGACCTTTGGTGCTAACACATTCTACCTTTTGGTTGTTTTACGACAACTTTTCTATGATTTTGCTCAATATCGGCTGATGAATGATTGGATCTGCACATTTGAGTGGCTAAGTTTGTATAATCCGAGTGCCCCAGGGGTTTTTGGGCACGTTGAATCCATTTATGCATCTAGAAATGCAATTTAAACAACAAAAAATAATTATTTTGTCCAAATTTACATCGCAGATTCTAACCAAAAAACTCATAATGCGATTAGCCAAGATATATCTTATAATTTAATTAGATTATTATTTTTAATAACTTCTTCTAATGCGGCCGGAACTTGAAGAGTCTTCGTGACTAGATTGAATGAGAAGCACATGTAGAGCCACCATCGGTTACATCGTCGTTGTAAAAATTATATATTTAAAAATTAGAAAAAAATTAATAATAACTTAAAACGCAACTGTTTGGGTTACCTAGACGTTTGATTTTCGGTAACCGTTGTGAGGCAGTTACGCCAGCGGTTACCACTCTTCCTCTTAAAGAAGATACGCAACGTTTTCTGTTACAGTTCTTCCCATTCTTGGCGCGGAAAGAATTGCCTCTATAAATATCAAAACATTTGTGTGCGAGCCTACCAAAATGGCACACGCTAGACGCGGTGAAGGCAGCTTTGGAGAACGAATGCAACCAAACTGTGTGCAGCGCAGATATCCAAACTGTGTCGAGCCTCTGTGTTTCTGGTATATATTAAATTCAATTTCATTTCTTCAGCTCCAAAATTTGCGTGAAATGTGAATGAAAATAGTAAATCTTTTTGAATTGTAGAACGGAGGTCCATTCTGGCAAGTTCTGTTAAGGTAGAAGGGATAGCACAACTGCCAACATTCCATTTCCCACTGACTCCGTAGATACAATTATCTCCAAATTTGAAGTTGTTGGCCTCAACACCACRGCCGTTGTGGYTCTTTCATGTGAATCTTTARTCGTGATTGTTTGGCGTTTTATTGAACTTTTTTYTACAAAATGTGACTTCCATTTAATCATGAATGTTATCATTAAATTTCAAGAGTTCAATAAAATAGAAATTGGCATTTAGCTTCCTACCTTCGAAGTGAGGATGAGAGCATGGCCTCCTAATTTTATAACATTGGAGTCAAAGTTCGAGTAGATAACTCAACGTGTATAATCTTGAACAAAAGATAACAACTGCCATAAATTGATATCCAGTCAATATAAAGGACCAAATTTAGGGTTTCCATATATCAGAGTTTGTGTTTAATTATGGTCCCTTCTTGTAGACAATAGCCTCCACGCCTAGATATAAGTTTTTGGTGAAGAAAGGGCCAGTTCAATGAAATGAATTATTCTGCAAGCTTCCCATTTCTCCTAGAGGTTCCAATCTTCTTCCCTCCATAATGAATCTATCATTTGCTGCCATTACCCCTCCTACATCAGGGGTCCATGAAGAAAAGTTTGTTGAATTTTGGGTGTATAACAGTTTGTTGTGTAGGATATGGAATATACTGCAACTGGTTTGCAAAGTCACCAGTGGATTGAGTAAGATGGTAGATATAGATAGCATGGAGATGAAATGACACAATCCCATATTTCACTATAATTAGATTTTCATTGAAAGTGAGCTCCATAAAACCTTTGTTCTTAATTTCCTCAAAGATTATGCTAATGCTCATGACTAAGAATGGAGAACCCTGTGAGGAAAATAATGCTCTCATTATCTGGACTGAGATACGCACCATTGAAGCTCGTATCAATGAAGTTGGAAGTGAAATTAGGTGTTGTGGTCAATTGAATAGCCTTTTGTGGTCATCTTCTAGATAACTAATTTTTTCTTAACAACCATTCAATGGTCTCAATGTTAGTTTCTAGGTTGAGGTCTTGAGTTGTGTGGATAAGATGCAATACGCAGTTGATCGGCACTCAAAATGCTTTATCGCTCCTATCCTCTGTTAGGCAATGCCTATATTTTGTGACCTCCTGTCGCCCTAAGGAAGAATTTGGAGCAATAAACAAGTAAGTAGTTCAATGTCACCTCAATAGAATTATTTATACTCTTTTAGGCTAAGGTCTCTAGCCTAAAAAATGTTTTTCTATATGGCCAATTAAGTCCTATGTTTGCAAGTAAAGGTGGCATGAAAAAGGATTTGGTTGACTTTTGTTGAATTCTAAAATGGATAACTTCAAGGTAATATAGGGAAGAAAATAACCAAATATTACAAGATGGTATTAGAGCCAAGGATTCAACACTGAACCTGGATAGGCCATGTTAGCAGAAGTTGAAACAAAGTTTCACAAGATGGTATTAGAGCCAAGGATTCAACACTGATGGGCCATGTTAGCAGAAGTTGAAACAAAGTTTCAGAAAAGAATTGTTGTCGAAATGGACAAAATTCAAGTTTTGAGCCAAAGTTCTATTGGGACCCAACAAATCCCCCTAAATGTTTACAAAATTTAAAGGGCCCCCATTAGAATCTTAATAATTATAATGAGCTACAGAATCAACATTTTCAAATAGTTATGTACTTTAAGACAAACTTAAGACATTCACTATAGTATGAGACATTCATTACAAGAGTATATGTCAAAATAATGTGTTCAATACTTTATCAAATAATATCTTGGTTGGTTTCTCATTTTCATAAAATCATTTGGTGATATTAATTAATTAATTTCTTTTTTTTTTCATTTTGCATCTCATTTCAAAATAAAAATAATAATTAATTTTTTTTTATCTATGATTTGTTTGATTTTGTAAAAAACCAAAATTAATATTTTTCTCTTCTGCTTCTAGAATTTTAAGATCATATTTGAAAGGAAATTATAAAAAATGTTTGTTTAGAACTTCTAGTTAGTTTAAATTCATTTTTGGTTTTATTGTTCTAGATTTTGTTTTAATCACAATTTTTAGGTTATTAATTTAGGTTTCTTTTTGTTTCACAGGGTTCTTTTATGAAATATTTGATATGGATCTGATCATGGCTTGATTTTATTATCCAAATACATTCAAGATGATTGATCCAAAAATAATATTGGATTGCCACAAATAATTTTATGAGCAACAATAGATAAAATTTTGAAAGGCGTCAAGATCAGGTAGGCAATTTTGCAGAAATGATTGCAGCCAACTCGTGAGGAATTTGAAGAAACGGTTGAAAACCCATTTCCCAAATGGACCCGTTTACCTCCCATGTAGATATTTTCCCAAGAAAATGCATGATTTAAGAGATATTTGTATTTCTTTACGAGGAAAATTTGAGGTGGTGGAAATTAATAGTGACGCCCAGACTATTCATTCATTGTATAAATATATGATAAAGATCAGAGCCAGGATTTTGATAGAAGGACGGATTTTTATCCTTTCTCTTTTGTATATTATTTATTTTGTAATTTTTTTTTCTTTTCAAATGGAGTAACGGATGGTTGGAATCTTGGGAGAATGGATGAGTATTTTCAAAGAAGAATATGGAATTTCAGGTATCCAAGAATTGGATAGAAGGAAGGATTTGTATCCTTTCTCTTCTGTATATTATTTATTTTGTAAACTTTTTTTCTTTTCAAATGGAGTAACAGATGGTTGGAATCTTGGGAGAATGGACGAGTATTTTCAAAGAAGAATATGGAATTTCAGGTTGCTTAATGGCTTTTGTCCTGTGAGTAAAATTGTTTTATTTTCATTATAATATCTTCATATTCTTTGAGTAATTGATTATGCATTGATTTAAATTAGCTTTAGTATATTTTATCAATACATGGTTAATTATTATCATTTATATATTAATTTTTTCAATCTTTAAGAGTCTATTATTCCAAAAAAATCATTTTTGGACCATAATATGGGCATGTGATTTTGAGAAAGAATATGGGAAAGCAATTCATTACTGTTGTATTATGATAATATTATTATGGTTGATTTTAGCTTTAGCTTGTCATCATATGGTGTTTATGTTGTCCATAATTTTTTATTCCATTTTTTATGTGTGATCAATCGATCATTTGATTATTGTGGAATTTATTTCTAATGTTAAATGATGGATAATATCAATACTCAGAATTGAGTTTTCTTTTCATTCTTAAATATTGATTATCTTAAGATCACATGATTTTTAACTAGTTGTCTTTGTGTTGCTATTAATTTACTCCAATATAAAATACTTCTTTGAATGTATTTTGGAAGTGCTAGTATTGTTTTGTTATAGGTTTCATTTAAGAACAATACAGACAAGAGCTCATACAACACATATATATAATACCCGTTTCGTTGATCAGCTACAGGTTATTCTGTGTGTTATTTAGTTAAGTTGTCTAACAGTTTGGGTTATTTAGACAACCCCGGCTATAGGTTATTCTGTGTGTTATTTAGTTAAGTTGTCTAACGGCTTGGGTTATTTAGACAACCCCGGACCAGATCTATTCTTCCAGTTGACTAAGGCTGGATGGGTTGGATAAGTGGTCATGAGAACCAAGGTTTTAGGTGGAAATTGTGTCAAGAGGAACCAGTTTCGAACGTCAAAACATTCCTGATTTCTAAGAAGTTACCGTGGTCGTGTTATGAAGATCATGAGTTGTAACGATATTATAAAACCACGATAGATGTTGTATGGGGCTGCAGAGTAATGTGGGACGTAGGATCTGTTCGAGATAAGGAGAATCCTTCACAGCCGTCCGATCTGGTAATGTTGCGAGGTGGTTAGCCGTGATTTCCTTTGTAAATCCATGAAATAACTGAGTCTGTGTCGTGGTTATGAGGAGAAGAGCTTGAACATCAGGTCAAACCAAGAGCAGAAGGTAAGATGCGTGGTGAAGATGGATCTGAGCCGTCGAATCTACGCGCAAGTGGTTGTGAGCAGTAGATCTCATGGCATATCATAATTTCAAATTTCAGAAGCTTTTACGCCTGCTTCTTTCTAGTCTCCCGAATTCCAAATTTCTGGACTTCTTTACCTCCGGGTCAGATAGTACAGTTGTCAACAACTACGGTAACTATTGTGAGGCAGCTATGTGAGTGGTGGATAGCAATTACCACTCTTCCTCTTAAAGAAGATACACAATGTTTTATGTTACATTTCTTCCCATTCTTTGCACATAAAGAATAACCTCTATAAGTATCAAAACATTTGTGTGTGAGCCTCCCAAAATCGCACACGCTAGACGTTGTGAAGGCAACTTTGTAGAATGAATGCAACCAAACTGTGTTAGATATCCTCACAGATATCCAAACTGTGTTGTGCCTCTGTGTTTCTGGTATATATTAAATTCAATTTCATTTCTTCAACACCAAAATTTGATTAAAATTTGAATGAAAATTTCCAAGAAATTAGAGCATTTGAAATAGTAATCTTTTTGAATTGTAGAATGGAGGTCCATTCTGGCAAGTTCTCTTAAGGTAGAAGGGATAGCACAATCGCTCCATAGATACAATGTGTTATATATAAGTTTTGATGAATATTTTAAAAAATTGATTTATTTTCTTAGTTTGATTTGATTTGATTTATATCTTTAATTTTCATAATTCTTGAAAAATTTAATTCATTTCTTAAGTTGATTTTTTTATTTTATTTTTATTTTTAATTACTAAAACAATAAAACACAAGTTTAGTAAAAATGTAACTTCCTTTCTCCAAAAATAAAATTAGGTACATTAAAATCATAATCTATTTTTTATTATCTTAAGATTTGCAAATTTTGACTAATAAATTATCAATTTAATCATATTATATTTTAGAAAAAGAAATAGATTAAAAAAGTTTTAATGGTAGTGAAAAGTAATATAGAAAATGAAGTGCTGAGGAATGAAAGTGACATAACCTTAATGAACGCCGTAATTTGACGTAACATTTTCAAGGCTAACTTATTTCAAATAGAAATGACATGTCAAAATATGATGTTCATTTAAGGTTAAAACTAAAAGATAAATCTCAAGGAATGTCACACCGTGACATAAGCTTAATGAACGTTGCGATGTGATATAACATTTTGAAGGCTAACTTATGTCAAATAGCTTCATTCCTCAATGGTTGTGTTGCATTGTAATGTACATATTCAATGTATTACATTGAATTGCATCATTCCTTAATGGTTACATTACAATGTAATGTTTATTTAAGCTTATGTCACATTGCAACATTCCATTCAAGAATGTAAAAACTTGACATAATTCAACCAAGATGAATGACACAATGCGATAATACCATAGTAAACTCACCATAATCAACATGGTCAACAATAGTCAACTTATTCTGATGCTTATAAATGGTACACTATCGATAACCATTAATTTGACACCCACATTCTAATATGAGGAACTCAATTTACAAACATGAAAATCAAGCATAACCCTAAAGGAATGTTAGAAGGTGACATAAACCTAAATGAACATCTACCATAGTCAACAACTTGGTTGATTGTGGATGACCTTACCCACATTCCAATATCGAGGACACAATTCATAAACATCACACTCAAACATAACCCTAAAGGAATTTCACAAGGTGATATAACCCTAAATGTAGTCAACTATGGTTTATTATGGGTAACCTTTAATTTGGCACCCATATTCCAATACGATGGAAAAAATTCATAAACATCACACTCAAACATAACCTTAAAGTAATGTCACAAGGTGAAATAAGCCCTAAACCAATGTCGCAATGTGACAACATTTTCAAGGCTAACCTAAATGTCAAATAACTACATTCACCAATGTTTGTGTCACATTGTGATGTACAGATCCAATGGATTCTGTTGAATTCCATCCATTGTGATGTTCATTTAGGGTCATGTCACTCTAACAACCCAAATCAATTAATTTTTATCATAGTTTATTTATTTATTTTCAATTGAATTAATTATTAAAATATATGAAATCAGACTTTTATTATGTTATTATTAAAGGGTGGGTGAAGTAATTAATGGGGAGATAAGGTTATTAAGGAATTAATTGGGGGATAAATTTGTTGGGAAATTAATGAGGGGGAATTGAGAGAGGATGATAAGGAAGAGAGGAGGGGACTTGGACAGGGGTCTCATTTTGCATTGGAAATTTTTGCAAGAGGTGAAGCAGGAAGAGGAAAATTGGGAGAAAAGAGAATTTTGGAAACTCTCACAGGGCAATGTTGTTGCTAGGAATTTTGGGCTTGGGGGCCATCAAACTGCAAGGATTCCTGGAGCTAGGGAGATGGAGAGGTTGTTCCTAGTTTGTTGGTGTTGGGGTCTACGTATGAACGATTTATTCACCCTTTTCCTACATTAATTTATCAATACGGGTGCGTATTCTTTCAAGGCAATGCACAAGGTATATGCAGGGGCAAGAGAACAATCCGTTCTGGCCAAGGGATCACGATTAAGATTCAAAACATTGTTGTAAAACTAGATTAATTACAACTTCCGAAAAACAGTCATAGGAATTAAAATACTGTAACAACAAGCATAACTAATAAATAATACACACAGAAAGATGTAACACCTAATCAGAAGAGCAGCTAATAAATAATACACACAGAAAGATGTAACACCTAATCAGAAGAGCAGGCCCAGCTCTCTGATCAGAGCTGCGTTAGTCACAACGAAGATTAAAAAAACAATGTAGATAATTCTTTATAAATATGCAAAGGGTTATTACAATATCAATGGGGGCATCCCCCGTTATAGGAATAAATTGTCTTTTATACATGGAGAGGGAGAACAACCTCTTTCCCCCAAAAATGGTAACTGTATCCCCAAAAATATACATTAGTTGGAATGACACCAATACCAAATAGACAAGATCAACGAGATGCCCAAGAATGGTTCAAGGATCTGTGACTCCAGCTACGCGGCCTCCTTATGGCTTGGTCGTTGCTGTGAACAACATATCCGTTGCAGGATACTGAAGCCTTGGTTACTGTTCTCCAGAAGATACGATCAAACGTTCATTTTAGTGCTGTGAATAGGAAAAACTCCACAACTTTATTTCATTAATAAAATATTCTAATAGACAAGGCAGGGGTATTTACCTTACAAGTTTAGCATAGTAAACATAGGTAAATAAGTGCAAAAAGGTCAAAAAGGTAATGGAAATGCAGCAGAAAGATAGCCCGATTTGGTGCCCAAAAGTTGGGAGGTTAATATTCAGTTTGGGCAGTTGGGAAGGATCATCAACAATCAGGAAAGAGGCTAAATCAACTAAGTTATATGTTGATGTAGACTAGTGATCTGGTTTCATTATATTGTTGTTGATTATTATGTTGTTAGTATGCTACTATTATTATGTTGTTAGTATGTTGTTATTTTGTTAGTAAGTTGTTGTTATTATGTTCTTAGTATGATGCTATGTTGTTAGTGTGCTGTTGTTATTAGCTTATTGTTGATTATCATGATGTCATCGATTATTATGCTGGTAGAAAGAAAATCAAGAAATGAAAATAGTGAACTAAATTGAAATTAATGTCTTACAAATGGTATCAGATCCTGGCTTCAAAACTGAAACTTGGGCTTGACCACCCACAACACTAAGATTTTGAATGTGTGCCAACCTGGTCTGCAACCTCTTCATTCTGGCCCCGTCAAGCTAGCATATTAGTCATTATATGATAAAGTAACATTTTAATCAAAATATCGAGAGATTCTTTACAATTTTCTTTGCAACTAAATAATCCACAGGTCCCAGTACCCAAATGTTTCAAAACCAATTTTACTACATTTTAAATAGTTTCAAAACCAATTTTTCTATTTAAAATGTTCACGAAATTCTTCAATTACTACATTTTAAATAGTTTTGAAACCATGCTCTGATACCATTTGCAAGACCTTAATTTCAATTCAATTCATTGTTTTCCTTTCTTGATTATTTTTCTACCAACATAATAATCGACAACAACATGATAATAAAAAAAATGATAATTAACAACAAGATAATAACAACAACATACTAACAACATAGTAGCATACTAATATTATAATAACAATATCATACTAACAACATAACAACATAATAATCAACAACAATATAATAATAGTAGATCACTAGTAAAATGCATAAAGTATCTACCTCAACCTATAGCTTAGTTGATTTATCCCCTTTCCTGGTTGTTGATGATCCTTCCCAATTGCTCAAACTAAATATTAACCTCCCATCCAACTAGGAACAACCTCTTTGGCTCCCTATCTCTAGGAATCCTTGCGGTTTTCGGGCCACCAAGCCAAAAATTCCCAGCAATAGAGTGCCGGTGTATGGTCCATGGTAGGGTGTTGAACCTAGTTATATTAGGATGGGTGGAGGTATTTCATGGCGTGTATCCTATGAAACCTGGAGTCATGGGAGGACGGTATTAGCTCACACTCCCCTAGACGTGTGATGATGAATTTTAGTTTCCTACTAGGGAAGCTCGGTCAAGAGAGTTGACACTTCCACTTACAGGTTCCATTTGGAGTTAGGTCAATATAGTTGATGCTCCAATATACTTCAACAGAGGAAGGATAGGGATGGAATATGGAAGTAAGTTAGGGAGGAAGGTTGACTATAAGTATCTCAGAGTGTGTAGGGTTTCACCCTATAGAAGAATTTCTTGATTTTCTCTTTTTGAGAAAACATAAACTATATATATGCGTGTGTGTGTGTGTGTGTGTGTGTGTGTGTATGTGTAAATTTATATTTACTAAACTAAACTACAATTATCTAAGTGAATGTTGCTTATGCTAAATTATTTTAATTGAGGAATTTCATGAACATTTTAAATAGTTTACTATCTTTTATGAAATGAATGGTCTTTTTTATTGGATTGGACACATACAAGAATTACTTTAGGTGTGATAATGATTTTCATTAGTAAATGTACAATTCTTGTGTGTGCTAGATACACATGCATGCCTTAGACATGTACACTAGTATGTGTAAGTGTTTTAAATTTATGATTTTGCTTATTTGATGTGGATGTATGAATCATGTAGCGTTATACTTGTATTGTAAATTAATCTAACTTCTGGACAAAGTTTATTGAAGGGTGGGTGTATGTAACAACCCAAATCAATTATTTTTTATTATAGTTTTTTATTTATTTTAAATTTAATTAATTATTAAAATATACTTTAGGTGTGATAATTATTTTCATTAGTACATGTACGAGTTCTCTATGTGCATGCCTTGCACATGTACACTAGTATGTGTAAGTGTTTTAAATTGATGATGTTGCTTATTTGATGTGGATGTATGAATAATGTGGCATTACACTTGTATTGTAAATTACTCTAACTTCGGGGTGAAGTTTCTTGAAGGGTGAGTGTATGTAACAACCCAAATCAATTATTTTTTATCATGGGTTTTTATTTATTTTAACTTTAATTAATTATTAAAATATATTAAGTCAGACTTTTATTATTTTATTATTAAACGATGGGTGAAGTAATTAATGGGGGGATAAGGATGTTGGGGAATTAATGGGGGGATAAGGTTATTGGGAGAATAATGAGGGGGATTTTAGAGAGGAGGATAGGGAAGAGAGAAGGGGACTTGGAGAGGGGACTCATTTTCCATTGGAAATTTCTGCAAGAGGTGAAGTTGCAGGAGGAGGAAAATTGGGGGAACAAAGAATTTTGGTAACTCTCACTCGGGGGCCAGGAAACCGCAAGGATTCCTAGAGCTAGGGAGATGGAGAGGTTGTTCCTAGTTGGTTGAGAGTTTAATATTCAGTTTGGGCAGTTGGGAAGGATCATCAACAACCAAGAAAGGGGCTAAGCTACATGTTGAGGTAGATATTTTATTCATTTTAGTAGTGATCAACTATCATTATAGTGTTGTTTATTATTATGATGTTAGTATGTTGTTGTTATTATGTTTTTAGGATGATTCTATGTTGTTAGAATGTTTTTGTTATTAGATTGTTGTTGATTATCATGATGTTGTTGATTATTATGTTGGTAGAAAGAAAATCAAGAAAGTAAAACAATGAACTAAATTGAAATTAAGGTCTTACAATATTAACCAAACTGCCTAGTGAACCGCCCAAACTGAATATTAACCTCCCAGCCAACTAGGAATAGCCTCTCTAACTCCCTGTATCTAGGAATCCTTGTGGTTTCTTGGCCCCCAAGACAAAAATTACCAGCAACAATAGTGCCCTGTGAGAGTTTCCAAAATGTTCGGTTCTCCCAATTTTCCTCCTCCTCCTCCTTCACCTATTGCAGAAATTTCCAATGAAAAATGAGACTCCTCTCCAAGTCCCCTCCTCTCTTCCTTATCCTCCTCTCTCAAATCCCCCTCATTAAATTTCCAACCACATTATCCCCCCATTAATTATTCAACAACCTTATCTACCCATTAATTACTTCACCCACCCCTTAATAATAACATAATAAAATTATGATTTAATATATTTTAATAATTAATTAAATTTTATAAAAAAACTCTGATAAAAATTAATTGATTTGGTTTGTTATAGTCACCTTCAACATTTATTTATTGAGATGACCCTAAATTAATGTTGCAATGTGACATAAAATTTTCACAACTAACTTATTTCAAATAGTTACATTCCTCAATAGTTGTGTTACATTGTGATGTACATCTTCGATGTTTTATGTTAAATTGCATTGTTCCTAAATGGTTACCTCACATTGTAATGTTCATTTAGGGTTATGTAATCTCGTGACATTTTCTTAGGGTAAAATCATGAATCTGGGTAACACTTTCGTGACAATCGGGTCTCCAAAATTTCTAGCGGCAATTTTTCGGCCGAACAAATGTTACTTTCGGCCGAAATATTTTTCGGCCGAAAATTTTCACGTCAAATTTAACGGTGCCGTCAAAATTCGTGTACAATGGTTTTTGAATGAATTATTTTCCCGTGGTAAGAATATTTCGGCTGAAATACTTTTCGGCCGAAACGTTTATTTTTAACGGATTCCGTTAAAAACTAGGTTTCGGCCGAAAGAATATTTCGGCCGAAAACTTGAAAATGGGACTCTTTGCAGGAAACTGCAAATTCTCTCCATCTTACTTCATCTTTGGAGGTAGCGGACTCCTACAAATACTCAGAATTTAGTTTGAGAATTAATACCAACATTTTTAAAATTGAATCTACTTTCATTGGGTATAATTTGTTTTCATTTTCATTGTTTTTATCTAATTTTATTTAATTTTATAAAAAAATCACTGCATAATATTTGTAGGTGAGATTATGATTCGGTGAAATGAAAAAATCGTATCTCTAAAAATACACTATGGAAAATTATGGAAAAAATAAATTCATAATTGTTAAAATGTTCTCATCAAAAGGATATTTTTATATTTTACTTTTAAGTAAAAATTAAGATAGATACATGTTGTAGAAAAACACGTGTTTAAAATATGCAACGTTTTCAACTTGGTCAACTTAAAAAAATTCTAGAAATTATAATATTCATCCATTAGATTCAAAATT
>ML787365.1:851217-873578 GCA_009831015.1 Picea engelmannii
AAACACGTGTTTAAAATATGCAACGTTTTCAACTTGGTCAACTTAAAAAAATTCTAGAAATTATAATATTCATCCATTAGATTCAAAATTATAGTCATAATAAAATAGAGTCTCTGTAGATTGTTGTTGTATATTTCATTTCTCAAAAATATAATTTTAATAACAGATACATTGTTGTGGAAAACAATAACTCATTATCATTCATTTCATATTTAACGAACATATTGTTAAGCAATTGTCAAATTGACATATCAAATCTTGATAAAAACAATTTAAAAAATAGTCATTGGAAAGATAACAAAATTATTTACAAGTTTTGTTTTTACTGTAAAGTGAAATTCTAAATAAAAAAAATACTTTTGTATGCCAGAAGTTGAAGAACTTGTGAAAATACAGTTTTTTTTGTCATAAAACAAGAAAAAGTGTTACCCAGCTTCATGATTTTACCCCTTAGTGATATAACCCTAAATGAGTGTGCCAATGTGACATAACTTATGTCAAATAGTTGCATTCCTCAATGGTTGTGTCAAATTACAATGTACATCTTTGATGTTTTATGTTGAATTGCATCATTCCTTAAATGGTCACAACACATTGTGATGTTCATTTTGGGTTATGTCACCTTGCGAAATTTCCTTAGGGTTATGTTTTATTGCGATTTTTATGAATTACATCCCTCCTATTGGAATATCGGTGCCATATTAAAGGTCATCCATAATGAATCATGCTCCATAGTAGAGAATATGCCCATAAAATCAATAATGCTCAACCATAGTTAACACATGAAGATTTCAATGTGACTTAAACATTTAGGAATGATTCAATTTGATATAAGACAATGAATATGTACATCAAAATGAAACACAACCATTGAGTAAATATCACAATCTGACATTATCATAGTAAATCATCGAAATAATGAGACGACCTAACATAACTCTTGATAAAAGTTAAAATGTGACAAAACCCTTAACGATAATCACAATATGAAATCACATTTGTTTAATTTAACATTGCAACAAAATCCTTAATGAACATAACAATATGACATGACATTTATGAATTTTGCAATGTGACATAGCCATTGATGCCACCATATGAATTTCACAATCCAAAATAACCATTATGGAATGTTACAATCCAACATAACCATGTTGAAACATTGTAATCAAACATAACCCAAGAAAAATGTCACATTGAGACAACAACCTTGATGAATGTCGCAATGTCACAACAACCTTGATGAATGTCGCAATGGGACAACAACCTTGATGAATGTCACAATGGGACAAAAACATTGATGAATGTCGTAATGCGAAAAGAACCTTGATGAATTTCGCAATGCAAAAAGAGCCTTGATGAATGTCACAATGCGAAAAGAGCCTTGATGAATGTCGTAATGCGAAAATAACCTTGATGAATTTCACAATGCGAAAAGAACCTTGATGAATTTCTCAATGCGAAAAGAACCTTGATGAATGTCGCAATGCGAAAAGAGCCTTGATGAATGTCGCAATGTGAAAAGAGCCTTGATGAATGTCGCAATGCAAAAGGAGCCTTGATGAATGTCGCAATGCGAAAAGATCCTTGATGAATGTCACAATGCGAAAAGAGACTTGATGAATGTCGCAATGCGAAAAGAGCCTTGATGAATGTCTCAATGTGAAAAGAGCCTTCATGAATGTCGCAATGAAAAAAGAGCCTTGATGAATGTCGCAATGAAAAAAGAGACTTGATGAATGTCGCAATGCAAAAAGAGCCTTGATGAATGCCGCAATGAGAAAAGAGCCTTGATGAATTCGGCAATAGGAAAAGAGCCTTGACGAATGTTGCAATGCGAAAAGATCCTTGAGGAATTCCTCAATGTGAAAAGATCCTTGAGGAATACCGTAATGCAAAAAGATCCTTGATGAATGTTTAAATGCGTTAAAGAGCCTTGATGAATGGCGCAATGAGAAAAGAGCCTTGATGAATGGTGCAATGCAAAAAGAGCCTTGATGAATGGCGTAATGCGAAAAGATCCTTGATGAATGCCTCAATGCAAAAATATCCTTGATGAATTCTGCAATGCGAAAAGAGCTTCGATGAATGGCACAAATCAAAAAGATCCTTGATGAATGGTGCAATTCAGAAAGAGCCTTGATGAATGAAGCAATGAGAAAAGAGCCTTGATGAATGTTGCAATGCGAAAAGAGCCTTGATGAATGTCACAATGTGAAAAGATCCTTGATGAATGCCACAATGCCAAAAGAGCCTTGATGAATGCTGCAATGCAAAAAGAGCCTTGATGAATTCCATAAAGAGAAAAGAGCCTTGATGAATGCTGCAATGCAAAAAGAGCCTTGATGAATTCCGCAATTCGAAAAGAGCCTTGATGAATGTCGCATTGCCAAAAGAGCCTTGATGAATGCTGCAATGCCAAAAGAGCCTTGATGAATGTTGCAATGCAAAAATATCCTTGATGAATGCTGCAATGCGAAAAGAGCCTTGATGAATGCCTCATTGCGAAAAGAGCCTTGATGAATGCCGCAATGCGGAAAGAGCCTTGATGAATGGTGCAATGCGAAAAGAGCCTTGATGAATGGTGCAATGCAGAAAGATCCTTGATGAATTCCGTAATGAGAAAAGAGTCTTGATGAATTCCACAATGTGAAAAGAGCCTTGATCAATGCCGCAATGTGAAAAGAGCCTTGATCAATGCCACAATGTGAAAAGAGCCTTGATGAATGTCGCAATGCGAAAAGATCCTTGATGAATTCCATAATGCGAAAAGAGCCTTGATCAATGCCACAATGAGAAAAGAGCCTTGATCAATGGTGCAACACGAAAAGAGCCTTGATGAATGGCACAATGCGAAAAGAGCCTTGATGAATGTCACAATGCATTAAAGAGCCTTGATGAATGGAGTAATGCGAAAAAAGACTTGATGAATGGCACAATGCGAAAAGAGCCTTGATGAATGATGCAATGCAAAAAGATCCTTGATGAATGCGTCAATGCGAAGAGATTCTTGATGAATGGCGCAATGCGGAAAGAGCCTTGATGAATGGTGCAATGCGAAAAGAGCCTTGATGAATGTCGCAATGCGAAAAGATCCTTGATGAATGTCGCAATGCGAAAAGAGCCTTGATGGATTCCGTGATGCAAAAAGAGCCTTGATGAATGCCACAATGTGAAAAGAGCCTTGATGAATGCCGCAATGAAAAAAGAGCCTTGATGAATGGCGCAATGCGTTAAAGAGCCTTGATGAATGGCGCAGTGCGAAAAGAGCCTTGATGAATGGCGCAATGCGAAAAGAGCCTTGATGAATGGTGAAATGCAAAAAGAGCCTTGATGAATGGCGCTATGTGAAAAGAGCCGTGATGAATGCCTCAATGCGAAAAGAGTCGTGATGAATGCCACAATGCGGAAAGAGCCTTGATGAATGCCGCAATGCCAAAAGAGCCTTGATGAATGCCGCAATTCCAAAAGAGCCTTGATGAATGCCACAATGCCAAAAGAGCCTTGATGAATGCCGCAATGAGAAAAGAGCCTTGATGAATTCCGCAATGCGAAAAGAGCCTTGACGAATGTTGCAATGCGAAAAGATCCTTGAGGAATTCCGCAATGTGAAAAGATCCTTGAGGAATACCGCAATGCAAAAAGATCCTTGATGAATGTTTCAATGCGTTAAAGAGCCTTGATGAATGGCGCAATGCGAAAAGAGCCTTGATGAATGGCGCAATGCAAAAAGAGCCTTGATGAATGGCGTAATGCGAAAAGATCCTTGATGAATGCCTCAATGCGAAAATATCCTTGATGAATTCCGCAATGCGAAAAGAGCCTCGATGAATGGCACAAAGCAAAAAGATCCTTGATGAATGGTGCAATTCAGAAAGAGCCTTGATGAATGAAGCAATGAGAAAAGAGACTTGATGAATGTTGCAATGCGAAAAGAGCCTTGATGAACGTCACAATGTGAAAAGATCCTTGATGAATGCCACAATGCCAAAAGAGCCTTGATGAATGCTGCAATGCAAAAAGAGCCTTGATGAATTCCACAAAGCGAAAAGGGCCTTGATGAATGCTGCAATGCAAAAAGAGCCTTGATGAATTCCGCAATTCGAAAAGAGCCTTGATGAATGCCGCATTGCCAAAAGAGCCTTGATGAATGCTGCAATGCCAAAAGATTCTTGATGAATGTTGCAATGCAAAAAGATCCTTGATGAATGCTGCAATGCGAAAAGAGCGTTGATGAATGCCTCATTGCGAAAAGAGCCTTGATGAATGCCACAATGCGGAAAGAGCCTTGATGAATGGTGCAATGCGAAAAGAGACTTGATGAATGGTGCAATGCAGAAAGATCCTTGATGAATTCCGTAATGAGAAAAGAATCTTGATGAATTCCGCAATGTGAAAAGAGCCTTGATCAATGCCGCAATGTGAAAAGAGCCTTGATCAATGCCACAATGTGAAAAGAGCCTTGATGAATGTCGCAATGCGAAAAGATCCTTGATGAATTCCGCAATGCGAAAAGAGCCTTGATCAATGCCACAATGAGAAAAGAGCCTTGATCAATGGTGCAACACGAAAAGAGCCTTGATGAATGGCACAGTGCGAAAAGAGCCTTCATGAATGTCACAATGCATTAAAGATCCTTGATGAATGGAGTAATGCGAAAAAAGACTTGATGAATGGCACAATGCGAAAAGAGCCTTGATGAATGACGCAATGCAAAAAGATCCTTGATGAATGCGTCAATGCGAAGAGAGCCTTGATGAATGGCGCAATGCGGAAAGAGCCTTGATGAATGGTGCAATGCGAAAAGAGCCTTGATGAATGTCGCAATGCGAAAAGAGCCTTGATGAATGTCGCAATGCGAAAAGAGCCTTGATGGATTCCATGATGGAAAAAGAGCCTTGATGAATGCCACAATGTGAAAAGAGCCTTGATGAATGCCGCAATGAAAAAAGAGCCTTGATGAATGGCGCAATGCGTTAAAGAGCCTTGATGAATGGCGCAATGCGAAAAGAGCCTTGATGAATGGCGCAATGCGAAAAGAGCCTTGATGAATGGTGAAATGCAAAAAGAGCCTTGATGAATGGCGCTATGTGAAAAGAGCCGTGATGAATGCCTCAATGCGAAAAGAGTCGTGATGAATGCCACAATGCGGAAAGAGCCTTGATGAATGCCGCAATGCCAAAAGAGCCTTGATGAATTCCGCAATTCCAAAAGAGCCTTGATGAATGCCACAATGCCAAAAGAGCCTTGATGAATGGTGCAATGTGAAAAGAGCCTTGTTGATCTCCATAATGCGAAAAGAGCCTTGATGAATGTCACAATGCGAAAAGAGACTTGATGAATGTCGCAATGAAAAAAGAGCCTTGATGAATGTCACAATGTGAAAAGAGCCTTGATGAATGTCGCAATGCGAAAAGAGCCTTGATTAATGTCGCAATGCAAAAAGAGCCTTGATGAATGTCCCAATGCAAAAAGAGCCTTGATGAATGTCGCAATGCGAAAAGAGACTTGATGAATGTCGCAATGTGAAAAGAGCCTTCATGAATGTCGCAATGCGAAAAGAGCCTTGATGAATGTCACAATGCAAAAAGAGACTTGATGAATGTCGCAATGAAAAAAGAGCCTTGATGAATGCCACAATGTGAAAAGAGCCTGGATGAATGCCGCAATTTGGAAAGAGCCTTGATGAATGTTGCAATGCAAAAAGAGCCTTGAGGAATATCGCAATGTGAAAAGATCCTTTAGGAATACCGCAATGCGAAAAGATCCTTGATGAATGTTGCAATGCATTAAAGAGCCTTGATGAATGGCACAATGCGAAGAGAGCCTTGATGAATGGTGCAATGCGAAAATATCCTTGATGAATGGCGCAATATGAAAAGATCCTTGATGAATGCCTCAATGCGAAAATAGCCTTGATGAATGTCGCAATGCAAAAAGAACCTTGATGAATGGCACAATGCGAAAAGATCCTTGATGAATGGCGAAATTCAGAAAAAGCCTTGAAGAATGATGCAATGCGGAAAAAGCCTTGATGAATATCGCAATGCGAAAAGAGCCTTGATGAATGTCGCAATGAAAAAAAAGCCTTGATGAATGTCGCAATGCGAAAAGAGCCTTGATGAATGTTGCAATGCGAAAAGAGCCTTGATGAATTCCGCAAAGCGAAAAGAGCCTTGATGAATGCTGCAATGAAAAAAGAGCCTTGATGAATGCCACAATGCGAAAAGATCCTTGATGAATGCCGCAATTCCAAAAGAGCCTTGATGAATGCCGCAATTCCAAAAGAGCCTTGATGAATGGTGCAATGCGAAAAGAGCCTTGATTAATGCCTCAATGCGAAAAGAGCCTTGATCAATGCCCCAATGTGGAAAGAGCCTTGATGAATGGTTCAATGCGAAAAGATCCTTGATGAATGGTGCAATGCGGAAAGAGCCTTGATGAATTTTGTAATGAGAAAAGAGCTTTGATGAATGCCGCAATGTGAAAAGAGCCTTGATCAATTCCGCAATGCAAAAAGAGCCTTGATGAATTCCACAATGTGAAAAGAGCCTTGATGAATGTCGCAATGCTAAAAGATCCTTGATGAATTCCGCAATGCAAAAAGAGCCTTGATCAATGCCGCAATGAGAAAAGAGCCTTGATCAATGCCGCAATGCGAAAAGAGCCTTGATGAATGGCGCAATGTGAAAAGAGCCTTGATGAATGGCACAATGTGTTAAGGAGCCTTGATGAATGGAGCAATGAGAAAAGAGACTTGATGAATGGTGCAATGAGAAAAGAGCCACGATGAATGGCACAATGCAAAAAGAGCCTTGATTAATGCCTCAATGCGAAGAGAGCCTTGATGAATGTCGCAATGCAGAAAGAGCCTTGATGAATTCCGCAATGTGAAAAGAGCCTTGATGAATGCCACAATGTGAAAAGAGCCTTGATGAATGCCACAATGCGAAAAGAGACTTGATGAATGCCACAATGCAAAAATAGACTTGATGAATGGTGCAATGTGTTAAATACCCTTCATGAATGGCACAATGTGAAAAGAGCCTTGATGAATGGTGCAATGCGAAAAGAGCCTTTATGAATGGTGCAATGCGAAAAGAGCCTTGATGAATGGCACTATGCGAAAAGAGCCATGATGAATACCTCAATGCAAAAGAGCCTCGATGAATGCCGCAATGCGAAAAGAGCCTTGATGAATGCCGCAATGCGAAAAGAGCCTTTATGAATGCCGCAATGCTAAAAGAGCCTTCATGAATGTTGCAATGCCAAAAGAGCCTTCATGAATGACACAATGCAAAAAGAGCCTTGATGAATGCCTCAATGCAAAAAGAGCCTTGATGAATGCCTCAATGTGGAAAGAGCCTTGATGAATGGTGAAATGCAAAAAGAGCCTTGATGAATGATGCAATGTGGAAAGAGCCTTGATGAATGATGCAATGTGAAAAGAGCCTTGATGAATGTAACAATGTGAAAAGAGCCTTGATGAATGTCGCAATGCGAAAAGAGCCTTGATGAATGCCACAATGCGAAAAGAGCCTTGATGAATTTCACAATGCGAAAAGAGGCTTGATGAATGTCGCAATGCAAAAAGAGCCTTGATCAATGCCACAATGCAAAAAGAGCCTTGATGAATGGCACAATGCGAAAAGATCCTTGATGAATGGTGCAATGTGTTAAAGAGCCTTAATAAATGGCACAATGCAAAAAGAGCCTTGATGAATGGCACAATGCGAAAAGAGCCTTGATGAATGGCGCAATGCAAAAAGAGCCTTGATGAATGGCACAATGCGAAAAGAGCCTTCATGAATAGCGCAATGCAAAAAGAGCCTTGATGAATGCCTTAATGCGAAAAGAGCCTTGATGAATGTTGCAATGCGGAAAGAGCCTTGATGAATGGCGCAATGAGAAAAGAGCCTTGATGAATGCTGCAATGTGAAAAGAGCCTTGATGAATGTTGCACTTCGAAAAGATCCTTGATGAATGTCGCAATGCAAAAATAGCCTTGATGAATGCTGCAATGCAAAAAGAGCCTTGATCAATCGCACAATACATTAAAGAGCCTTGATGAATGGCACAATGCGAAAAGAGATTTGATGAATGACACAATGCGAAAAGAGCCTTCATGAATGGTGCAATGCGAAAAGAGCCTTGATGAATGGCGCTATGCGAAAAAAGCTGTGATGAATGGCTCAATGCGAAAAGAGCCTTGATGAATGCCACAATGCGGAAAGAGCCTTGATGAATGGCACCATTCAAAAAGAGCCTTGATGAATGTTGCAATGCGAAAAGATCCTTGATGAATTCCGCAATGCAAAAAGAGCCTTGATGAATGTTGCAATGCGAAAAGATCCTTGATGAATACCGCAATGCGAAAAGATCCTTGATGAATGCCGCAATGCGAAAAGAGCCTTGATGAATTTCGCAATGCGAAAAGAGCCTTGATGAATGCCGCAATGTGAAAAGAGCCTTGTTGAATTTCGTAATGCGAAAAGAGCCTTGATGAATGCCACAATGCGAAAAGAGCCTTGATGAATGCCGCAATGCAAAAAGAGCCTTGATGAATGCCGCAATGAGAAAAGAGCCTTGATGAATGCCGCAATGCGAAAAGAGCCTTGATGAATGTCGCAATGTGAAAAGAGCCGTGATGAATGCTATAATGCGAAAAGACCCTTGATGCGAAAAGAGCCTTGATGAATGCCTCAATTTGAAAAGAGCCTTGATGAGTGTTGCATTGCGAAAAGAGCCTTGATGAAAGCCGCAATGAGAAAAGAGCCTTGACGAATGTTGCAATGAGAAAAGAGCCTTGATGAATGTCGCAATGCGAAAAGAGCCTTGATGAATGCCGCAATGTGAAAAAAGACTTGATGAATTCCGCAATGCGAAAAGAGCCTTGATGAATGTCACAATGAGAAAAGAGCCTTGATGAATGCCTCAATGCGAAAAGAGCCTTGATGAATGCCTCAATGCGAAAAGAGCCTTGATGAATGTTGCAATGCGAAAAGAGCCTTGATGAATTCCGCAATGTGAAAAGAACCTTGATGAATGCCGCAATGTGAAAAGAGCCTTGATGAATGCTACAACGTGAAAAGAGACTTGATGAATGCTGCAATGCAAAAAGAGCCTTGATGAATTCCACAATGCGAAAAGATCCTTGATGAATTCCGCAATGCGAAAAAATCCTTGATGAATTACGCAATGCGAAAAAAGCCTTGATGAATTCCGCAATGCGAAAAAAGCCTTGATGAATGCCGCAATGCAAAAAACGCCTTGATGAATGCTGCAATCCGGAAAACGCCTTGATGAATGCCGCAATGCGAAAAAATCCTTGATGAATTCCACAATGCGAAAAAATCCTTGATGAATGCCGCAATGTGAAAACATCCTTGATGAATGCTGCAATGCGAAAAAATCCTTGATGAATGCCGCAATGCGAAAAAATCCTTGTTGAATGCCGCAATGCGAAAAAATCATTGTTGAAAATCCTTGATGAATGTTGTAATGCGAAAAAATCCTTGATGAATGTCGCAATGCGAAAAAATCCTTGTTGAATGTCGCAATGCGAAAAAATTATTGTTGAATGCCACAATGCGAAAAAATCCTTGTTGAATGCCGCAATGTGAAAAATTCCTTGATGAATGTCGCAATGTGAAAACATCCTTGATGAATGTTGGAATGCGACAACAACCTTTGATAAAATATCCAATGTGACATAACTATTAGTAACATTATTAAACGACTGAACTTGGACAACCACAAGAATCCACTACAATGAACCATAATGAACAATGGGAAATGAAAGTCAACTAAACTTAGGGTGACATGGACCTAGTGGATGTCAAATTCAACATAGCCATTTGGGATTCAGAAAGTGAATAAACATGAATTTTTCAATTTAGCAACATGACTATTGATAAAGATTTCAACGCAACATCAATATTAATGAAGGTAGAAATTTAACACAAAGTAAGACAAAATGAATGTCTAAATTTAACATAACCATTGAAGAATGTCACAATATATCATAACCCTATGAACATTGAAATGCGAAAATCCAAAATGTGACAAAACCATTAATGAACATCACAGTGTGACATCACATTTGATTAATGTCACATTTTGACAAATTTGTTAATGAACATCGCAATGTGACATGACATTTGATTAAAACTGCAACGTCGTGTTACCTAAGATGAATGTCTCAATGTGAAACAACCATGTCAAAATGTTGTAATTCAACATAATGCAAGAAAAATGTTGTAATGCAACAAAATTCTTGTTTAACATAACCATGTTGGAATGTTGTAATCCAAAATAACCCAATAAAAAGGTTGCAATGTGAGAACCACAAGAAAACACCATACTGAACCATAATGAAAAATGGCCAACCAAAGTCAACTAACATTAATGTGACATAGGCCTAATGATTGTGACAATACAACATAACCATTTAGGATTGAGAAATTCAATGAATATGAACATTGAAATTTAACAAAACTATTGAGGAAAGTGAGTTATGTCCAACCAAATTCAACAAACTCAATGCAACATAACCCTTGATAAATGTTGTTAACATAAATTAATATGAAACGAATGTCTTAATTTGACATAACCATTGAATAAATTCATGAATATTTATTATTATTTCAAAGTTTCATTGGTGTATAAAAGATGGAATGTATTGTTATATGCAATAATCCTCACACTTTGCATATTGTTTCATTAAAATATCTTGCAAGAAAGCCTTTAGTTTCAAATATTGGTTTTTGTCTTCTCTCACTTGTTGTTGAGATTTTCCACTAGAAATGTCAAACCAAGTTAAATCTAATTCCTTTCTCCCACCCATATAAATTACATGGATAAGACTTAGGATATAACTTAACCAAGCTAGATTCCCCCCTTAGATTAGTGAAACTAGCGACAGAGCCAAGGAAATTCAGGTGGCATTGGGATTAGACTTTTAGTTGAATAAGGTTCAATTCACTCCCTAATCATAATGATATCTTTTTCAATCACTACCCTCAATTGGACCTGTGAATGTATTGACAATGGGGAGGGAAACAATGACATGAACATGTTTACATAAAAATTTGTTCACAAACACCCAATTCCATGATATTATTTACATAAAAATATATTCACAAACACCTCAGAAATGATATTTAATTTTAGAAAGAGAGTGGAGTGTTAGAATCTAGTTAGGGACAGACATGATATTTAATCTCAAAAAGAGAGTGGAGAAAACGATCCAGTTAGTCATCCACTCATGGAATATGACCACGATCCTTCATTAATAATCTATAATTAAAAGTATTGGTTTTTAATATATGAAAAAGTTTCATAATCATATTCTAAAATTTAATGATGTAATTTTCATATTTGATAGTGTTGTTGGTACAATATTGTTTTTTGAATTAATATGTTTTAAAAGTGATAGTAGAATAAACACAAATAAATGAAATAACATGTTTAAGAAATGATGGTACAAGAAATACAAATAAAAATAAATTACATAATAAGATAAGATATAGTATAGAGATTTGTGATAAAATATGTCCCTCAATACAGTTGAACTTTTTCTTACAAAATGTGAATTCCATTTAATCGTGAATGTTATCATTAAATTTCAAAAGTTCAATAAAATAGAAATTGGCATTTATCTTCCTACCTCTGAAGTGAGGATGAGAGCATGGCCTCCTAATTTTAGAACATTGGAGTGAATTGTCGATTATATAACTCAACGTGTATAACCTTGCAAAAAAGATAAAAACTTCCATAAATTGATATCGAGTCAATATAAAGGACCAAATTTAGGGTTTCCATATGAATAACCATTTGTGTATTCATGGTGAGAGAAGTTCCCATATATCAGACTTTGTGTTTAATTATGGGCCCTTCTCGCAGACCATATCCTCCACGCCTTGATATAAGTTGTAGGCAAAGAGATGCCGAGTTCAATGAAATGAAATTTATGTCATTGTTATTGATCCTCTGTAGAGGCTACTACATTTCTCAATTATATTGGTGGTTTTGTGGTATTATGGGTTTTCCAAAACCATCGATCCCACCACCTTGATAGAAGTGTTGTTGAACATATGGAAAGTTCAATGCGATTCACCTCCTGTTGTCATTAGTGTTGATGGTACTGCACTTTGTAGCCTTTCCAGTACCAGTGTTGATCCCCCTCGTATGGCATATGGCATAGCTAATTTGCATTTAGAGGAAAATATCACTATGTAATGGAAGTGGCACTAATGGTGTTAGGGTTCCATACTTGTTCAACGAATGAGAATTTCTCTAGAGCCCCCCAATGAGACCTTTTCCCACCATTGCACTATTGTTTTTATATAAATATGGATTATTCTTCAAGTTTTCCATTTCTCCTAGAGGTTCCAATCTTCTTCCCTACATAGAAAATCTATCATTTTCTTCCATTACCCCTCATGCATTAGGGGTCCGTGATGGAAAGTTCATTGAATTTTGGGTGTATAACAATTTTTTGTGTAGGATATGGAATACACGACAACTAGTTTTCAAAGTCCCCAGTGGAGTGAGTAAGATGGTAGATACAGGTCGCATGGATCTAAAATGGTGCAATCCCATATTGCACTAAAATTAGGTTTGCATTGAAAGTGGGCTCCATAAAAACCTTTTTTATTAATGTCCTCAAAGATTATGCTAATGACCATGACTAAGAATGGAGAATCTCATGAGGAAAATCACACTCTCAATATCTGGACTGAGATACACGCCATTTAATCTTGTATCATTAAAGGTGGAAGTGGAATTAGGTGTTGTGGTCAATTGAATATCTTGTTGTGGTCGTCTTCTAGATAACTAATTTTTTTCTTAAAAATCATTCAATGGTATAAACATCAGATTCAATGTTGAGATCTTGAGTTATTTGTATAAGTTGTAATACGAAGTTGACAGGCACTCAAATTTCTTTATCGTTCTTTTCCTCTGTTAGGCTGTGCCTATTTTTTGTGACCTATTGTCTCCCTCGTTGCCTTCATCAGTAGTGTCAACATGATGTATTGGGGAGGAGTATTCAAGAGAAACTCATTAGCAGAGGTAACCTTGTTGGGATCTTTATCTGACTTTGACTGTTGGATTAATCATTCCATAGTCATCCCGTCATGTTTCAAATCCACTTTTTTTTTTGAAATCCACTTTCTTGTTTATATCATAGAAGTGTGGTGCAAATATGGCAAGTAATTTTACTCTATTTTGATGTTCTTTCTTGGTGGAAGATGATGGAGATAATTCTTCCCCAATAGCTTGTTTGTTCCTTTCTTCCACATTAGATACTTTAGCTCCTTTCCTCTAAATTCGATATGTCTTCCCTGCTTTGCTTATGTAATAAGGGAGAAAGCAAAGAAGGGAGGAAGTTTTCAATTTATATGAAAGGAAGGATCAATTTGGTGGGGTAAAATTATCTCCTTCTTCATCATTTTCCAAAAATGCAGGTCAGAATACAGTTCAATTACCTACTAGAATTGCACCACACTTTTCTGATTCGAGCAAGATTCAAACTGAATGAAATTACTATGGAATGGATAATCCCACATTAAGAGTCGGATCAAAATCACCTCAAGTATCCCTCCCACATGTATACCCCCCAAGACATCACGATGACACTGCCCCATAAGAGGTACCAACCAATGAATCAAGATATTAAGAAACATAAGCACCGACTAATTCAGGACAGCTAGAGTGCCTGAATTTGCTTATCCACTTAACTAAAAATCTCTCCCTCAATTAAGACAGGGAGAACCTTGAATGGATATTCATAAAATATTATAAGATTTTTTATCTAGAAGACGACCACAACATGTTATTCAATCGGCCACTATACCAAATTACTCTTCATCCTTCACTTATATGAGCTCCAATGGCATGTATCTCAGTCTAGATAGTGAGAGAATGATTTTCCCATGAGCTTCCATATTCCCAGTAATGATCATCATAAAAATAATAGATTATAAAAAAGAGGCTTTTATGAAGCCCACTTTCAATGCATATCCAATTTTAGTGAAATATGGGATATACTTGATCTCTATATTCCAACTTCCTCAACTCAAGACTCTGCAAATTAGTTGTTGTACACTCCATATACAAATCAATTGTTGTACAGTCCATATCCTTTATAGAAACTTGTTATACATCCAAATTCAATGAAATTTCAGTCAAGGACCCTAATGTTGCAGGCTAAATGGAAAAAAATGATGGATTAATTATGGAGGAAAGGATATTTGAACCACCATGAGAAATCAACAGCTAGCCAAGTAATCCATATTTATAAGGAAGTAGTAGTGTTAGGGCTAGATAAAGGCTAGTTCATCCTCATCTAATGAACAAGTATGGAACCCCAATACCAATACAAGTATGGAGAAGACCATGATAGCAAAGAGCCACCAATATACTGAGAAAATGTCGGGGTTCGTGATAGGGGTAAGGAGATCAAGCTCCAATAGACCTACCGAAGAAATCATCATGTCAACTACCGGATCTAAGTCATTGGAATTTGAAGTCATGGGAGACAATGCAACATAATTGACCTGTGGCAGGGGTGATAACGACTACATATAAGACCTGTTTAGGGAGGTCATTGGGTTGATGGGCAAGTCAGGGCCAATGAACGAAAGTTGATCAATAGTCACAATGATTCCATCGTGAGGGAAATATATGACACGAAAGAGAGTGGACACAATAGATTTCATGGCATAGACATAATCTCGCACAAGTTGTAAATCGAAATCCAAGGGATCCTGGACTACCATAACATCAATAAAGACATTTTTCCCTCCCAAAGTTACAGGAAATTGGGGAAGGATCCCTAAAGGGTGATTGGTTCTTCTGTTAAAAGAGAACAAATTCGAAGTAACCAACACAAGCTGAGGATAACCCAAAGCTTGCCAAGCAATAGAGGACAAAATACTAACGAATGAACCTTCATCTATCAGTGTCTGAGGAATGGTTTGTCCACAAACCTGTACTGTAATCTTGAAAGGAATGTGGGAGGGAAGACGAGCTCTAGTTAGCGCACCCCAATCAAGAAGGATGGCCTCATTACTTGTATGGGGTTTCACAGGAGAATGAGGAACTCCCCCCAGCAAGGTAGATTTTGTATCAATGATAAAAATGTGGGCAGAATCGGGTTACTCTCTGGCGAGAGAGTAGGATCAATTGATAATGACATCAAATCGACCACTTGGGTTTCATTCTCCAAGGCGAGAATGGGGTCGACAGGTGGAAACAAATCGACCGCTTGGGTTTCACTCTCTAACGGGAGAGTGGGATTGACCAAATATGGGATCAGATCAACCACTTTGTCAACTGGTTCAACTAAGGACGTGGCCAGACTGATGACATGATCAACCAAATTGACCAATGAAGGGACCGGAGGAACCACTTTGGCACTTGTTAGAGGATTGGGATTGACCACGTTGGCACACTTCAGATGAAGGGTGGGACTGACCAATGACAGTACTGGATCAATCACTTGGGTTTCACTTTTCAGATGAAAAGTGGGGTTGATCAATGATGGAACTAGATCAACTACTTTGGTTAGTGGTTCAACCGAGGATGAAACTAGATTGACCACCTGATCAACCGGACTGACTAGGGATGGAACCAGATTGACCACTCCATCAACTAACGATGGGTTGGGGAAAATCTTACGATAACTAGTTGGTATTTGACGATTTTCCAAAAGAGAGGAAGCCACATCCATACAAGGACAAAGGTGAGAATAATGATCACCTTCGCATAACATACAAGGAAATTTGATAGTTGTCTTATTCTTACCAACCTTAATGTCACTAGTTGATGGGGCGTCACTAGCATGTCTAGAAGAGGTCGATGACATGGAGGACCACATTTCTAATACCTTGGGAAGACAAGGTAAAACCCTCAGAAAGTGGTCACCCTTACAAATACTGCAAGGGAATTTGGGTTTCAGATTCTTCGTTTTAATCTTGTCGACCTCATCAACACTCCTAGTGCAATTAATAGTAGTTGGTTTCTTGGATCCAACATCTGATATGGTTGGAGGCTTAGTCCTTTTCTGGTTCTTCTTCTTCTCTTTTAGTTTCTTCTTCTTCTTATCAACCTCTCTACTCGCTTTATAGCTTTCACTAGGTGAAGAAGGAGAAATGTAAGGAGACCTGAGGTTGATGTGTGGGTGATGTTCTTACATATGAAGAACCTACATTCAACATCACTAAAGTCGAAAACAACCATACCGGTAGCCCAATGGTGAGACCTAGAAGGCTCAAAGTAGTGATGTAAGGAGGACCAACGTTTCCATAAGAAGGAAAAACAAAGGTTTCCCCTAGAAAAGGGGTTCCTTCATTGGTCATTCCGAGAACTGACGCCATAAAAAATAAAGATCCAACCTAAATTATGCTAGGGAGAACAAACAACACATGCTAAAAATATAGTAAGAAAACAAGCAAACAAAACCTTCTCACAATGAGCACACTAGTTGGGGATGAAATCCAATGTCGCGGGAACAAAGTGAGAAGGGGATGAGATAGAGAGGGTGGAAAAGTTACATTGACAACCTGATTAATGGACTTACACCTTGGTGCAAGCTCCCACACATAATCATGGGTATACCCTCCAAGGAGCCCGAGTGAGTCTGGCCAACATCGATTTTAGGTACCGTGAAGACTTTCCATTCCACAATCACCTTGTGTAAAGACCCTAAAGAGATAGGCCACTAAGGTTACAAATTACAAAAGTGATTCCTAGGGAAATATTCGACAAACTGATCCACGTGCAAGGGTAGGGTATCTAGCTAGAAATCAACTTGAAAGGATTCCACTCATCATTGTGGGTATACTTTCAGGCGACCCCCATAATACATGCAATCTCTACACCAAGAACAACAAAGAGGGGTGAGTAACTCTGCTAGTCTCAATGCAACCTCAAGTTTGACCCTTGTGTGAGAAGGGCTTCCCTACAGAAAACGTAGCAATTGGATTTCATCGCTCCCTAACGCAAGATTCTATGTTTTTTTGCATCTTTGTAAAGTTATCTTTCACACCTATTCCAAATCCCTACAACTAATCTGATGTAGGTTTGCTACCAAAAAATATAGAAATGTCTAATCAATTTTTAGTTTAGTGCTTTACTTTTAAGGATTTTGTTACTCAAAAGGAAAATGGCATGGACAATATGGTGTTTTGACTAACTCAAAATTTATGCAAATAGATGAATATTAAATATTTTTATTTCGATGAAAGCTATGCTACGAGAAGGAGAAAGCATTCATGATTACAGATGCACAATGTCCCAAAAAAGCCAAAAACCATGCAATTATGCTACTTCAAATGCAAGCTAGTTTCACTACCCAAAAGAAAAAATGTATTTATCTTCTTTGTTTGATTATGACAGGTACAAAAATTAAATAAAAAACCTTCAATTCTCCACTACTTTCAATCAGGAGAAAGATTCCTATGCAGATGCAAAAGATACGAAGCAAAAGGGCCACAAACAAAGCATGCACTCAAGGCAGTGAGGTATGAAAGAAAACGAGTAGAAACATTTTCTAACAAGAAAGAACACCATAAATTATTCTACAACCAATCAAGGATTCAAGGAATACAATAAAATGAAGAGAAGAATCCAAGAAATGATAGGGAGAAAGAGAAATCACTCAAAACTGTCATGTCAAAAAAGAAGCTAGAAAAGACAATTTCACATTTCTGAAAAAGGTTTAAAGCTCCGATAAAGATAATAGGGAGTGATCAGCATAAAAAACCAATCCAAACAACTTCAAAAACCAAC
Organism: Picea engelmannii; assembly: GCA_009831015.1. Taxonomy (NCBI): domain Eukaryota; kingdom Viridiplantae; phylum Streptophyta; class Pinopsida; order Pinales; family Pinaceae; genus Picea; species Picea engelmannii. The sequence goes on from ML787365.1 coordinate 869,014, forward strand.
CACAAACTCTGGGTAAAGATCTCTGCAAAACAGGCTCCAAAAGACTGAGCAGAAGAAGGAAAAAACTCTGAAAAAAGAGACTAGCGCTCCCTAACACAAGGGTACAAAGTGTTGAAACACTCCCCAAAACACTTTAGGGGAGTGTTGGCACTCTGGTATGGCCTAGCAGGGGTACTAGTCATCCCAGAAACTCAGAAAAAAAAGAGAAAAAAATTTGCAAAAAACACACCCAAAATGCATGAAAATTGGTGAAATTGCCAGTGAAGGTAGGAGAATGTTAATGGATGATGAAAAACCAAGAATTTCTTAGGAAAATGACCTCAAATATAAAATTAAATATATCATATATATTTGAATTCATTTACAACAAATTTTATACAATCAGATGAATGAGAAAGCAGTAGATCGACTCCAAATCTCAAAGAAGAAGAGTGACTCAAAGTAAGGAAAATATGTCAAAAATCGAAACAAAAGGTCATCAATTCTCAGAAATTGAGGTGTTGGAGGCCAAAACAAGGATACACTGAGGTGGTAATGATCTTGAGGAGATGAAAACAACAAAAAACGGACTCAGAGACTAATTTCCTACAAGATTTATATCATAAAAAGAGCAGGGCTCTGATGTCAAGGGAACCAGAGTCTTGCAACGCTCTGTGGAAGCCTTCCAGGGAGCGTTAGTGCTCTGGTATTAGAGGCAGGGGAGCTCTAGCCTCTCGAAATTCATAAAAATGCCCAGAAATCCAAAACCTCAAGCAAACTCAGAAATTCAAAGTGTATAGGATGAAGTAAAGAGCCAATCAACACATCTAAGCATCAGAGACATAGTATGAATAAGATCAAAAAATGAGAAAAGGATAAAACAAGATCTAGGAAGGAAACCAAAACTGAAATCTTCGACCTCCCTAGTGGATTCACCAATTTCTATTACAAATAAATCCCCCTGCGAACAAGTGGAATCTCTCTTGGGCTCTAGACTCCTAAGACCAAGACAAAAAGGGTGCTAACGTTGGTCTCTGACATCCTTTTAAATCTAGCTAAACTAATGTATAGATAAGAGGAAGAAAGATATACCTTTTTAATGATGTTCATCCTCGTAGATTTCGAGTTGAGCTTTGATCCCCAAGCTCCTCGATAAGTCCTACAAAACAAACAAATATAGAACAAGCTTCCTATTCTACTAGATTAGCTTGGCACTAGATCTATCTAATAGAGACAAGTTCATGTAGAATAAACACAACCTTGAAAGAAACAGGCCAAGCACATATGTATATTAATGAGAACAATAAAGAATACTTACAGACCTTTGATGAAGGTTCAACAACCTCTCCCATATCTCCTTGTCCAACCCTTTGGTCAAGTAATCCACACACAAACTGATTATGCTTCAATGATATCTCCCTCATGAGGTCATAAGTTTGATGCCTTCAATGTCTCCCCTTCCTTATGAGATCATAAGTTAGGTGCTTCTCGATTTCTCTATATGCTTTTACCATGAGAAGGCCTCCTTATATAATATTGGAGAGACCCAACAACCTTAGAGATTCTTGGGATAGGTTGAGGATATTTCTCCTTTAGTTTTGGATCCTCTATATGATCCATCCTTGACCTCAGATTCGAATCCAACTGATTTCCAGGATGAAGGGGATTTTTCCAAGATTTTCCTCAACAACTCAAAATTTTCTCAAACAGGCCAATGCTCCCTCAAAAGGGTGCATAGAGTGTTGCAACACTCCCATAAAGGAGGGTACAGAGCGTTAGCACTCCCTGACAGTGGGTAGGGGAGAACTGCCCAAATTTCCTTCAAAAAATCCCAACGCTCCCCCAAAATGGTGTCTTGAGTGTTGCAACACTCCCCCAAAGAGGGGTAGGGAGCATTGACACTCCCTGACATTGGTTAGGGGAGCGTTTCCCTTCAAAAATCATTTTAAAGTGTTCTTTTCCATGGAAAAATCTTTGTAATCTTTGGCATGTGATTTCTCCTTATTAAACCAGTCTTTGAAGATGTCTTCAATGTCCCTCCGATGTCCTTAAAGACACGACATAGGAAAGATGACAATATGGTGTTTGTGACACTTGCGACACTTTCAATCAAGATGTGAAACTTGCGACACTTGTAATGATGACAATAGGTCATCATTGAAGTGAGTAATTTTGATGTGTAACAATATATCAATGTCACCTCAATGGATTTACTTATGATGTTTTAGGATAAGGTCTCTACGCTAAGAAGTGTTTTCCTATATGGCCAATTAAGTCCTATGTTTGCAAGTAAAACAAGTATAAGGTAAAATAGAGAAGAGAATAAGAAAATATTATTTACAATGAACATCCAATAACATGCAAAGCATGATATTAAAGTTACAAGAACAACAATAATAAAGTCGAGTCATATCAATGTTGTATTCAACCCAACTAACATATCTCTATAATTAATACCCTTAATATTTCCCAATTCCCTCCAAAAATAATAGTATGTATTCATTTTAATTTTTAATCTATTAAAGACTCTCCATCTCTATGTTATGTGTTGAAGAGGCATAATCTATAATCTCTACTTCGTCAAAGATTAAATATTGATATTTTCTTTATTTTATTACAACAATAAACTAATGTGTATTGTAATGTATTAATTTAATGTGTTAATTACATTATTAATGTAATAATATATTGTATTAATTAATAAATAAATTAATATATTCCCCCGGATGGGGTGTTTCCGAGAAAATGATGTGCGCAATTCTTGAGGAGGCCACCTAGCCAGGCTACATGCCACTTGGCAGCCATCCTACTCTGTCGCCCCACTCCAGTCACCTCAAGGGTTTAAACAGCCCACCACCACCCTCCACTCTCCATTCACATCCCACAGACCACACAAACTGGAAGTTATGCGACATGAGTGTCTTCATCGCGTCGTGCAAAGGTCTCCCTACTGTCTTGCCTACTCCTAAAGTCGATATGTTGCATTATTTTCCTCATTTATCCCCTCACAATTCGCATAGCCTCACTTCCCTTGTTCACCCTTTCCTCCATTTTGCGACCAAGTTCTAATGCGACCTCCCTTTGATCTCAAAGTTGTAGTGGTGCTCCCCCTTTCTAGTCCCATTGACCATCAGATTCTTCCCCTCCATGGATTCACTAGCTCTCATCATTCCCGGACTCAGAGGCAAGGAAAAACGAGGAGTAGCCTGGTATGAGGTCCGAGGAAGGAAGTCGCCCATCCCAAACTCTCCCATTGAAGCTGCTATCCCCCCTCCTGCAGTTAATTTCCACCCCCCCTGAAGAGGTTTCCCCTGTCTTGCCTCTTGTAGTTGTGCCTGCACAAGCCCAGCCACCCTGTGACCCTGCCCTTGACCTCTCCCCTCTATCGAACCCCTATGGCTATAGGGTCGAGTGGTTTGATATACTTGGAAACTTGTTCGGCTTCACACCACCTCCCCCCTCCCCCCTCGACATCCCACTTATCCACCCTCCCCTCCCCATCACCCCCCCACCACCTCAGGTCCTGCCTTCTCTCCTCCCTCCTCCCTCCTCAGGTCCTCCTCTAATTCTCCGTTGTCCACCCACCCGCAACCTTATTATGATAGGTGCGACGATCGAATCGTGATCATGGCTACTCTGAGTAACATCAAAAAAGACCTGGAGGAGATCAAATTGGCCATGCTCGACATTCAGAACAGGGACGCCAATTGCTGGAGCATAGTGGACACCCTGATGGCCTTCCTTCAAGATCTTCGATAGGCTAGAGCGGACCGTGACAAAGGGAATGCACAGGCACTCCAAGTCTACGTCAAGCCGCGACTCAGACCATGTTTCTAATGTTTTCTAGTCTTAGGCTCAATTCTCCTGGCTATGCAATTTTTTCACAGTTGTCAACATTCGACCCTACGTGGCTAAGTAGTTTTTCTCACCTTTTTTTTTTGCATGACACATTTCCTTCTTGGCCATTTGGCAACGGTGGTTTCCAATATAGGAACCATTTCCACCTAAGATCTTGGACACTTGGCAGTAGTGGTTTCCCAGAAGGGCGTCGTTGCCACGCAATTAATTTCTCCACAGACGATTATATATTTTGACACGAATTAATACAAACCCTAACTTACAAAAACAATAAAAATAAATCAATATATTATTAATTAATAAATAACTAAAGAATTAATAGATTAAAACATTAATAAATAAAATTGTACATTAATAATACATTATCACATTTATCCTTTAAAGTATTAGTTAATTAATGATACATTCTTACATTAATAATATATTAGTATATTTATCTTTTAAAGTAAAACTTCCCACCGATAGATAGTGTACCCATAAGGAGGGTAGTCTTTATCATCTATGTCCAAATACAACCAATAAAATTTTCCCAACATATCTCTATAATTAATACACTTAATCTATCACAACTCCCCCAAAAAATAAATAGTGTATATCCATTTTAAATTTTATCATGTTAGCATGTAATCTTTATAACATGTTTATTTGGAAATTGAATAATTTAATCCTATATTCTTTTCAACCAGAAAATTGTCCTTTATATATATATATATATATATATATATATA
>ML787365.1:900356-918418 GCA_009831015.1 Picea engelmannii
ACTATCATTGAGGCCATATGTGAGGCTGACTGTGAGGCTATGTGTGAGGCTCTTTGTGAGGCCATGTGCAATTGCATCCAATCTAGCATCCACTTGGGCTTTGAATGATTCAAGAATTTCTTTCAAGGTTTGAGATGAAATAGTCATCTAAGCACCCTATGAACTCTTCGGTCCTGCAGCCGTCACGAAAAAACTCAAAAAAATTGACCCAATAAGTTTCGGCAGAAAATCGCGACTTTTTTCTGGAAAAACCCTAAAAAACTGCTGAACTTAAAATGCTCATAACTTTACTTCCCGGACTTCGTTTCGGCTGATTTTTTTTTTGAAATTGGGTGAAATTGTGAGAAGAACTCAGATCTGTAATTTTTTTAAGAAAATTCGGCCTCCAACTGCTACAGAAATGAAAACAAATCGTGCCGCCGTCCGCGGAAAAAACCCTGAAAATTTGCAGATTTTAAAACCTCAATATCTTGACCTTCCGGACTCCGTTTTGGATGATTTTTTTTTTCAACTTGGGTGTTTTTCTGAGAGGAACTCAGATATACAACCTTTTTCTACAAATTTTGCACAGAAATATACTGAAAATGTCTAGAATGTCGCGGCCCTCTTTTTTCTTCTCCGAAAAAAAAATCTGCAAAATAAAAAATATTTGTCCACAACTCTGGAAGATACCACTTGTGAATATGTAGATCTTCTAACAATAGTACCCCACTACCACTATTACATTATGCTCCAAAGAACCCTTGAGGTAGGGCAACACCATACAATGGATCCTATTATGGAAGGGATCCTCTCATGTTCACTTGCCTCTTCGAGGGGGCATCCTCCTATTGAGCTACCGCTCCACAATACAATATTTCTCTTCATGTCTCATTACATTGCTTGAACCCATTTATATAGTTCTACCATCACCTAAGAACATTCTAGAGAAGGAATCTTCTAGAAGTAGAACCTTCTAAGAAGTCTTCTTACATTTATTATATCTAACTACCATAGTGGGCCTTATTTAATAATATAGTGGACCTAGTCCACCTTACATTGAATGACCTCCACTATTATCACTATGGGCCCTCTAGGCCCCCCTACTACCTCTCTAGCTACCTTACAAAATCCCAGTGCTGTGGGTGGTCAAGCCCAGGTTTAAGTTTTGAAATCGGGCTCTGATACCATTTTTAAGACCTTAATTTCAATTTAGTTCATTGTTTTCCTTTCTTGATTCTCTTTCTACCTGCATAATAATCGACAACAATATGATAATAATAAAAAAAATCTAATAACAACATCATACTAACAACATAGCAACATAATAACAATAGCATACTAACAACATAACAACATACTAACAACATAATAATCAACAACAACTTATGATAGCAGATTTAGCCCCTTTCCTAATCAACTATATCTTAGTTGATTTAGCCCCTTTCCTAATTGTTGATGATCTTGCTCAACTTCCCAAACCGAATATTAACCTCCCATTCAACTAGGAACAACCTCTCCATCTCCCTAGCTCAAACAATCATTGTGGTTTCCTAGCCCCTGAGCCGAAAATTCCCAGCAACACAGTGCCACTGTATGGTCCATGGTAGGTTGTTGACCCTAGTTCTATCAGGAGGGGTAGAGGCATTTCCCACCATGTATCCTCTTAAACCTTGAGTCATGGGAGGACGGTGTTAGCTCACACTCCCCTAGACGTGTGATGATGATTTTCAGTTGCCTGTTGGGGAAGCTTGGTCAAGAGAGTTGAATCTTCTGCTTATGGGTTCTATTTGGAGTTAGGTCAATATAGTTGATTCTCCAAGATAGTTCAACAGAGGAAGGATAGGGATGGAATATGAAAGTAAGTTAGAGAGGAAGGATGACTAGAAGTAGTTGAGAGTGTGTGGGGTTTCACCTTATAGAAGAATTTGTTGATTTCCTCTTTTTGAGAATATATATATATATACTACAATTATCTAAGTGAATGTTGCTTGTGTTAAATTACTATAATTGAGGAATTTTGTGAACATTTTAAATATTTTACTATCTTTTATGAAATGAATGGTCTTGAATGTTGCTTGTGTTAAATTATTGTAATTGAGGAATTGTGTGAACATTTTAAATATTTTACTATCTTTTATGAAATGAATGGTCTTGTTGATTGGATTGGACTCATACAAGAATTACTTTATGTGTGATAATTATTTTCATTAGTACATGTACGAGTGTATGTTCTAGCTACACATGCATGCCTTGCACGTGTACACTAGTAAGTGTAAGTGTTTTAAATTGATGATGTTGCTTATTTCATGTGGATGTATGAATCATGTGGCGTTACCCTTATATTGTATTATATTGTAAGTTTTTTTAAGGGTGGGTGTATGTAACAACCCAAATCAATTATTTTTTATCATAGTTTTTTATTTATTTTAAATTTAATTAATTATTAAAATATGTAACAACCCAAAGTAATTAATTTTATTTATTTTAAATTAAATTAATTATTATTATTATTATTATTTTATTATTAAAGGGTGGGTGAAGTAATTAATGGGGGGATAAGGTTGTTGGGGAATTAATGGGGGGATAAGGTTGTTGGGAAATTAATTAGGGGGATTTGAGAGAGGATGATAAGGAAGAGAGGAGGGGACTTGGAGAGGGGTCTCATTTTGCATTAGAAATTTATTCAAGGGGCGAAGGAGGAGGAGGAGGAAAATTGGGAGAAAATAGCATTTTGGAAACTCTCACAGGGAAATGTTGTTGGGAATTTTGGGCTCGGGGGGCAGGAAACTGCAAGGATTCCTAGAGCTAGGGAGTCATAGAGGTTGTTTCTAGTTGGCTTGGAGGTTAATATTTAGTTTGGGCAGTTGAGAAGGATCATTGACAACCAGAAAAGGGGATAAATCAACTAAGCTACAGGTTGAGGTAGATACTTTATGCATTTTACTAGTGATATGTTGTCATTATATTGTTGTTGATTATTATGTTGTTAGTATGCTACTATTGGTATGTTGTTAGTATGTTGTTGTTATTATGTTGTTAGTATGTTGCTATGTTTTTAGTGTGTTGTTTTTATTAGTTTGTTGTTGATTATCATGATGTCGTCGATTATTATGCTGGTAGAAAGAAAATCAAAAAAGGAAAACAATGAAATTAATTGAAAGTAAGGTATTACAAATGGTATCAGAGCCCAGTTTCAAAACTGAAACCTGGGCTTGATCATCCATAACACTGAGATTTTGTCTTTGTGCCAACCTGGTTTGCAACCTCTTCATTCTGGCCTCGTCAAGCTAGTAGATTAGTCATTATACAATAAAGTAGCATCTTAATCAAAATGTCCAGAGATTCTTTACAATTTTCTCTACAACTAAATAATCCACAGGTCCGAGTACCCAAATGTTTCAAAACCAAATTTACTACATACCAATCCTACTATCATGTCTTCAACCATCTCTACTAGGCTTAACTAATAGATTTTTTTTTTATAAAACATAAACAAAAAGTGAAAAATATGAGTCTAAAAGACTCTACAGCCTATACATAGGCCTGCAACATCAAATTTCAAACTATGAGTCTACTTTCTTTTCATGTATTTATAAGAATCAAGAACTAATACTTTTTTGAAAAACTAAAACTGGAATTGGTAGATCATCATAGATCCATGGTTCCAGGGAAGAGCCCATAGCATGACCCGCATATTATATTGATTGATTCACAGTTGCATTAAGATTCAGATCCTCTGTCAACCAAAGATATGATTCCATATCGAAAAACTCAAGTTGCACGTAGTTATCCTCTATTTTGTAGAATCAACATGTCCCACCATCAACCTCAATAGGGGTATCCACAACTCTATTTTTAACAACATAACCTACTAGGGGTTTAATATCCACAAAGACAGACTCATTTGCATCATCACATATAGACACAATTTATGGGGTATTAGGAGGATAAGGAAGAATTTCTACAGAGGTATAAGGCAATGTCTATGGGGAAATGGGATATGGAGATCTGAGATCCACGAAAGGGTGTTAGGTTCTAGATAGGAACCTTCAACATGACAGAGGAGGCTGCCAGGGCCTATGATGCGAGGCGAAAAAGATCTGAGGTAAGAAAGAAAACATTCACTTTGTTGATGATTCTTATTGGCTCAAGGCCCAATCTCCAAACTAAGAATCAAAGTCAACAAGTCACAACACACAATCCAACGCTCAAATCAAGATGCAAGTCATCGAAAGGATGAGCCACAAGGGGATTATTTATTTGCAGAAATCGTGCTCTTGTTAGATATGTTGCTACAATTATTCAAAGGTCAATAATTTAATGCCCATTGCTTATGGAGATGTCGTAAATTTTGAATAAGTGAAATCTTCCCAACCAATAGGTTATTTTGATTCTGATCATAGCAAAATGTCATTTGAAGGGGCACATTTCCCATGGGCTTATGATAAAAAAACCATAGAAATTTCTTTTGTATGTGATGATGCAAATGAGTATGCATTTGTGGACATTAAAACCTCAATAGGTGATGTTGTGAAAGACGAAGTTGCAGATACCACTATTGAGGTCGATGGTGGGACACCTGGATTCTACAAAACAAAAGATAACCACATGCAACTTGAGTTTTTCGATCTGGAATCATATCTTGGGTTGACAGAGGATCTGAATCTTACTGCAATTGTGAATCAATCAATAGATGATGTGGGTCATGCTATGGACTCTTTTCTAGATGAGCAGGGTCCCCTAGAACCATAGCTCTATGATGGTCTTCCAATTTAGGGTTTAGTTTTTCAAAACAGTCTTAGTTCTTGCTTCTTATAAATACATAACAAGCCTATGTATAGCCTGTAGAACCTTTTAGACTCATATTTTTCACTTTATGTTTATGTTTTATAATTTGTTTTTCTATTATTTAAGATTAATTGACATGGATGAAGATAGGATAGTAGGATTCTTATGTAGTAAAATTGGTTTTGAAACATTTGGGTACTGGGACCTATGGATTATTTAATTGTAGAGAAAATTTTAAATAATCTCTAGAGATTTTGATTAAGATATTACTTTATCGTATAATGACTAATATACTATCTTGGCAGGGCCAGAATGAAGAGGTTGCATACCAGGTTGGCACAAAGACAAAATCACAGTGTTGTGGGTGGTGTTGTAACATATTTTGAAAATTTCTCTACTTAGTGTCTTCATCCCAAATGTGTCTAAGAATCGCATCAAGCTTATAAATTAACTAGAGATCTCAACTCCATATTATCTATAAGTTACATCAGATTTGTTGAAAGACTTGTAGGGATTTTTGGGAAGAAAGTTTGTGTTCTGAGGTAGAAGAGTATTTACAGTATATCAAAGGATGCCTCGGTAACCCGAGAGCTCATGAGAAACCTACTCGAAGAAGTGAAGCTCCAGGTCCTCAATTGTATGAACAAAATCTTGAAAATAACGACATCCAATACACCACACTTGAGGGAGAGGTTCAATTCCATCATTGCAGGAGAGATTCTTGTTTTTCCATCATATCAAAATGGACCAACACCAGACTCCAACTCATTTGATTAGATGAATCGTTTCCAAAGCCTCTCTGAAGGCATCGTCGGACAGAATTGGATTTGCATCTCTCGCATCTACGAACGTGGAGGATATAGGACCGAGGATATCGAGGGGTGGAGACCAATAGAACAATTGCTGCATATTACAGGGTCACTTTTCATTGTGCATGCCTCTGTCCAAACTTTGGTGAGTTTAAGTCCAGTAGGTCTCGTACATCCAATTGGAGATGACCCAATGGAGGATGAACAATCTGAACATACCAATAGATGGGTCTTTGTTACCACTGGACATTGTCAAGGTGAGTACTCGAAGATGAATGAGTAGAGGATGATCTACCAGAACAGAAATCGGTTTGGACAATTGCAATGAGCATGGCAGCGCTGTCAAATATGATGTGTGGAAAAGAGTGGGATGGTAGTTGCATAAATTGAGCCAGAAAAGGAAGAGATATCTTTTTGAAAAGATCACAGCAGAGCGCTAAAAGGAGCCATAGGCACCATCTCCCGTAGTCTGTAAAAAAGAATTCGTCACTGTTTCATGACTAAAACGATTTCGAAGGTTTTCGTATTATGTTTCCATGACTAAAACGTTTTTTAGGGTTTTTGTATTCGAAGTTCTGGACCTATTTTTCCACACCGGTGCAAAAAATCTAAGAGGACTTCGTGATGATCACTGGTTTCATTCACTAAAACAATTTAGTCTTTTTGGAGCTTAGAGGTGTTGTAGAATACACATGCAAACATATTTACAACCATTTATAAATATCAAATCCAGACTAGGGTTTTGAAAATTTACTCGGGTAGCATCGACTACTTTCTTCAAAGCGTGAATTCATCTTTTGTTTTATTGATGTCACTCTTGATCTGTTAGCTCGACGCCAGAATTACATATCCAATGAAGACCTCTACTATGGAACTACAATCCTCAAAGATGCCTAGATTAAAAATCACCATCACGTCCTAGTGTTTCAGTACTACGTGGACAACACACGCCGCACACCAATCACGCAATTTTGGGAATTTGAACATCGTTTTTCAAACTACGCTTTTTACTCCGAAAGTATGAAAGCCGATTCACGGTTCCATCATTACGCCGATGGGTGATATTCGAGGAACCGTGAATCGACTTTCGGACTTTCAGAGGAAAAAGCGTAGTGTGAAAAATGATGTTCAAATTCCTGAAATCGCGTGATTGGTGTGCGGTGTGTGTTGTCCACGTAGTACTGAAACACTAGGACGTGGCGGTAATTTTTAATCTAGGAAGCTTTGAGGATTGCAGTTTCGTAGTAGAGGTCTTCATTGGATATGTAATTCTGGCATCGAGCTAACGGATCGAGAGTGACATCAATAAAACAAAAGACGAATTCACGCTTTGAAGAAAGTAGTCGATGCTACCCGAGTAAATTTTCAAAACCCTAGTCTGGATTTGATATTTATAAATGGTTGTAAATATGTTTGCATGTGTAGTCTACAACACCTCTAAGCTCTAAAAACCTTTTTTCTTAATGTCCTCAAAGATTATGCTAATGATCATGACTAATAATGGAGAATCCTGTGAGGAAAATCACACTCTCATTATTTGGACTAAGATATGTGCCATTTAATCTTGCATCATTGAAGGTGGAAGAGGAATTAGGTGTTGTGGTCAATTGAATATCTTGTTTTGGTCGTCTTCCAGATAACTATTTTTTTTTTAAAAACCATTCAGTGGTATCAACATCAAATTCTATGTTGAGCTCTTGAGTTTTGTAGATAAGTTGTAATACAGAGTTGAGGGGCACTCAAATTGCTTTATCGCTCATGTCCTCTATTAGGTTTTGCCTATTTTTTGTGACCTCCTTTCTCCCTCGTTTCCTTCAGCGGTAGTGTCAACATGATGTCTTGGGGAGGAGTATTCAAGAGAAACTCATTAGGAGAGGCAGACTTGTTGGGATCTTTATCCCACTTTGACTGTTGGATTAATCATTCCATAGTCATCCCATCATGTTTCAAATGCACTTAATTGTTTGAAATCAACTTTCTTGTTTATATCAAAGAAGTGTGGTGCAAATATGGAAAGTAATTGAACTCTATTTTGATGTGCTTTCTTGGTGGAAGATGATGGAGCTAATTCTTCCCCACTAGATTGTTTGTTCATTTCTTCCACATTGGATACTTTAGCTCATTTCCTCTAGATTGTATACTTCTTCCCTGCTTCGCTTATGTAATAAGGGAGAAATAAAATAAGGGAGGAATTTCTCAATCTATACGAATGGAATGATCAATTTGGTGGGGTAAAATTAGCTGATTCTTCATCTTTTTCCAAGAAAGCAGGTCAGAATACAGTTCGATTACCTACTAGACTTGCACCACAATTTTTTGAGTTGACCAAGATTCAAACTGAATGAAATTATTGTGGAATGGCTAATCCCACATTAAGAGTCAGATCAAGATCCCCTCAAGTCTCCCTCCCACTAATGATATTCTCATGTATACCCCCAATACATCATGATGACACTACCCAATAAGAGGCGCCAACCAAAGAATCAAGATGTTAATAAAGACAGGCACTGACTAATTGAGGATGGCTAGAGTGCCTGAATCTTCTTATCCACTTAACTAAAGATCTCCCCCTCAATTAAGACAGGGAGAACCTTGAATGGCTATTCATAAAATATTAGATTTTTTGTTATCTAGAGGATGACCGCAACATGTTATTCAATCGGCCACTATGCCAAATTACTCTTCATCCTTCACTTATATGAGCTCCAATGGCATGTATCTCAGTCTAGATAGTGAGAGCATGATTTCCCCACGAGCTTCTCTATTCCCAGTAACGATCATCATCAAAAGAATACATTATAAACAAGACAATTTTATGAAGCCCACATTCACTGCATATCCATTTTTAGTGCAATATGGGATATAATTGATCTCTATATTCCAACTTCCTCAAATCGAGACTCTGCAAATTAGTTTTTTTACACTCCATATACAAATAATTTTTTGTACAGTCCATATCCTTTATAGAAACTTGTTATACATCCAAATTCAATGAACTTTCATTCAAGGACCCTAATGTTGTAGGAGAAATGGAAAAAGTGAAGGATTAATTATGGAGGAAAGCATATTTGAATCACCATGAAAAATGCGTAGCTAGAAGAGTAATCCATATTTATAAGGAAGTAGTATTGGTATGCCTGGAGAAAGGCTAGTTCGACCTCATCTGATGAACAAGTATGGAACCCCATTACCATTACTTCTGCTTCCTTGTCATTGTGTAATTGTCCTCTATTTAAATTATCTCTCCCATATGAAGGGAACAATAGTAGTTCTCGATAGGTTTCAAATTACAGTACCATCCATACCAACCACAACAAGAGGGAACTCTCATTGAACTTTCCATATGGTCAACAACTCTTCTATCGAGTTTGTGGGGTCTATTGTTTTGGAAAAGACCATGATACCAAAGAACCATCAATATACTAGGAAAATGTAGTAACATGCACATAGTATTCGTAACAATAACAACCATTCCATATCTTCTACAAAAAATGTGCTACCAAGGTGTGGGAGGTTATGGTGTGGGAGAAGGGCCCATAAAAACATGAACTCTGATATCACAGGGACAACTCTCATCATGAATACACAAATGGTTATACATATCAAAACCCTAATTTGGGTCCTTTTTGTGTGCAAACTTATACAAGTTGTGTTGTCTACTCGAATATTGTGTGCTTCAAATATTAGGCATCCATGCACTCATCCTCGAATTTGAGGTAGGAAGATTAATGACAATTTCTATGCCAATTTCTGTTTTAATGAATTTTTGAAGGCTAAAATGAAATAAGGTGTTGTGGTCGATTGAATAGCCAGGTGTGGAAATAATCTCAGTATTTTCTGAATAGTCATTTAATGGTCTAGCCTTCATATTTTTGGGCCATACCCAATTATATGGCATTAGGAATATTCTACATTGTCTATTATAAGGGAATATACCCAATTAACTATCACTAGGAATCTTCTATATTTCTCATTGCATGTCTTTGGTAACATGCCCTTGCGACCACCTCTCCCTCTTCAGTCATTGTGTCATTAAGATGTCTTGGGGAGGAGTATTCAAGAACATATTCTCTTGTAAAACTCTAGTGAAAGGGAAAATCCTATCGTGTGCGAAAGAATTTGGGGCAATAAGCAAGTAAGTAGGTCAAGTCACCTCGATAGAATTATTTATACTCTTTTAGGCTAAGGTCTCTAACTTAAGAAGGATTTTTCTATATGGCCAATTAATTCCTATGTTTCCAAGTAAAACTAGTATGAAAAAGGATTTGGTTGACTTAAGTTGAATTCTCAAATGGATTACTTCAAGGTAATATCGGGAAGAGAATAACACAATATTATTTACAATAAACATCCAATAACATGCAAAGTATTATATGCAAGGTACAAGAACAATAGCAAGAAAGTTCAGTCATACCAATGCTCTATTCCTTATCATGAATGACTTTATGATTGAAACATGCTAGATGTTCGTTCACTTTTTTTTGTATCTTGAATGAACATAAAAACTTTATGCAACTGAAGTATTAACAAACATTCATTATTGCTACATTTTATGGAAAACTCAAGAACTTTAGCAGTTCATATTTCTATTATATGCTAACAATTGACAAGTACAATCCCAATCAGAGAATGTATACATAACATCCCTCTCTTGCGTGCACTGAGAGAACTTAACCTTGAGGACACTTTCTTGCAAGTGATCTAGATTATTATATTATTGGTCGTTCGTTTATGATTATGAGGTATTATGGATATGCTGATATGTTATTTTGTTGTATTGACATAGACAAGTGATATTGACTGGGTTCTCCTGAGTGTGCAGGACTTTAGACCTCCAGGATGCAGAGGCATCGATGAAACCCCTTGGAATCTGGATCGAGTCAGAGAGTGGACCATTGGGGTCTGATTGTGTTGAGATGACATGTGTACATATTATTAGATGTTATGATAATTGATTATTATTGTTGACATGATTCGTTGTTGATGCAGGCTCACGATATCTTGCCAACCAAACTCACATATGGAGTAGAAGGGTCACGCATGACAACGAGAGACTTTGAGGGAGAGGTGTGGGAGTAGCCCTTCCACAACCTACTAGCACTTTCGTTGTGGCTCAAATTGTAGGTTAACGATTACCTAGTTTGAGAAAACCCACAATGTCGTGAGGGTAGACTACAACAGTTTCTCACGATGATGCTAATGGGTGTGCAATAAGGCAGGAGCCTTATTCCTTAGAGGCCCTTAGTCTCCCACAACATCACCTGGCAGAGTATTGACTCCAGGGGTTTTTTATGTCTACCAAGTCAGTCAAGAGGCGAGTGGCACCCTTGGATCACGTAGTGCATTATTAAGGGAACGTCGTGCAAGGAAAATGGAAAGAGGCTAGTGGCACCCTTGGAGAACGTAGTGTGTCCTGAAGGGCACATTGCACAAGGAAAACAAAAAGAGGAGATTGGAACCCTTGGAGCACCTAGTGCATCCTGAAGGGAACGTCACGATTTTAACTAGTAAGTGAATAAACCAAGTTGGCCCTAAAATGAATGATGTGATAAGTAAGAATTAAAAACATTTTTTCTCTAATGAAAATGTCGCCCAACCTAGAGAAATTAAGCAAGAAGGCTGTAAGAAATTCAAATTAATTTATATAAGTCAAATTATCATGAATTAAAATTTAAAAAAAGGGAAACGGTTGTTTTTATCCATTTTTCTAATTAAATTTTAATTAAAGAAGAAAAATGTTAATTGGTTGTTTTTCTACACTTGTTAAATTTGATTTTCAGTTAAAAAGGAAAAAGAGGGAAACTTAAAAGAAATAGGAAACTAAAGGAATTAATTTATATAAGTCAAATTATCATGAATTAAAATTTTTAAAAAGGGAAATGGTTTCTTTTATCTATTTTTCTAATTAAATTTTAATTAAAGAAAAAAAAGGTTAATTGGTTGTTTTTATACACTTGTTAAATTTGATTTTCAGTTAAAAAGGAAAAAGAGGGAAACTTAAAAGAAATAGGAAATTAAAGGAAAATTCATGAGCTCTTGCTCATGAGCTTCCCAGCTCTGTTGAAATCCTCCTGGATCCCAAACTTTCTTATGGAGTTGTCCTTCTTCTCCTCTTATGGAAAGGTTTACCAAGAACCTAGAAAAAAGGACTTGAATGTGAAATCCCTAACAACCCTGTATGAGGAGGAATGACCCTCTTACAAACCCGAAGTAACAGCGTAGGGATAAGTATCAATCGATGGACAAGATCCCGTCAGAAGATCCCCGGGTCATCCACGACCGTTAGATTGACGAAAGAAATAAGGGCGTTACATACCTTGCCCCTTTTCCTCTAGCTTCGTGAATAGCAAGGAAAATCGGGACCGTAGATCCCCAAGGTCTGTGGGAGTATCTGGATCATTGGTTTCTTTTTCCCTCCAGAGAGCAGTGAGAGAATACACGGCGTGGGACTGATCTGATTCGTTGGATCTTAGCTAGAGAGCCCGATAGCCATTGGGTCCGTTAGGAGGCGCATGAGGGTTAATCCCTCGTGAACAAGGGCGAAAGTCACGAGAGAGGAGTCAGTATCGGGGATTCGGAGTTCGGGGTTTCGAGAGTCCTAATGAAAAAATATCGGGACACTCCTTGGTAAAAATCCTGATATAGATCTAGACTGTCCATCCGTAAAGGACACGTGGCGGAGATCGAGAGTCCATCGGTATTTCGGATACCAAGGATTCGAGTTGACAAAGTGGCATTAGAGCGGATATCAGGGATATCGAGGACGTGAGGAGAGTCACTCGACACCAGGAACCCCGAATCAACGATATTTGATCGGGACCGTTCGTTTGGGAGCGGACACGTGTCACGAGACTACCCACATCTGGGACAAATCGGTGCATCGGAGTTCGGTGTTTCGCAAGTCCTGAGGACAAGACTTTCGGAGCATTCGAAGTCGCGAAACAGAGAGAGGCGATTAGGACCATCCATCTTGAGGGGACGCGTGGCAGTGATCGGGGCCTCCAAGAAAAGTCCCGAAAGGAGAATCGTCAATCGGGAAATCACGAGTCGGGATATTGGGAATCCCATGGACAAGAAGTCCTTGCAACTTGGAATCGCGAAGTCCGAAACCCCGACTAGGGGGAGAAATCTCTGTTGTTGTGGGGCCTAGATGACGTCAGGTTGGACAATCGGGGATCGAGATATTGGGAATCCCGTGAACAAGGTGTCCTTGCGGTTCGACATTGCGATGTCCGAAACCCCTATAGGAGACAGGGTTGTGTTCATGAGGATAGTGGTCACATGGACCAAGAATCTAGCTAGAAGGGGCTAAGGGCCAAAGACGGGGAGTTGGCTCATCGAAAATCGGGGATTCAAGAGACAAGGAACCCTTGACATCGAGGATCCCGAAACCCCGAAAACCGAAAGGGTATGCATTTCTCGTTGTGGAAAGAGTAGCGGTCGTATGTAAGGGCCATGACCGTCAATCTTGGTGGAGGGTCATAACCGTCCAATGAAGGGACACGTGGCTGTCGGTCGACCTTTCGGTGTTTCGGCATCCGGGGATTCAAAAAGGAAAGAAACCTTGCCTTCGCGAGTCACGAAATCCTGATACTCGAAATCCCGTGGACCGTCGGATCCATGCTCCTAAGAGCCATCGATCTCTTACATGACTTTCCATATCAAAATTCAGAGATTTGAATGACGAAGATGTCTTGGAGTCGTTGCATTTCGAACTCCCGAGTACCGAAACCCCGAAAGGATCCATACCGTTGGATCAAGGGAGGCTTACGGCCGTTGATCTTCCTTTGGAGGGAAACTTTGGTGACCTCGGAATTTTCGGGTATTTGAATGGGGAAATGTAGAAGTCGGGTATCACGATTCCCCGAATAGTGAAAAGCCGACAAGCTCTTGGTTGGCTCAAGCGTGTGGACACCGCATAGGGTCACATAGACAGGACCCCAAGAGAGAAACTTGCCCCTCTCTAGTCTCGTCATGGTTCGGCGCTTCATTGTTCCAAGCTTTGGGGTTTTGCAGAGTCGAGCGACTCGACGCTCCAGTAGCACTGAGTCGCGAAATGAGAAAAGACACCATGCTGATTCGGTCCGTAGTCGTGAACTACAACCACATGGAGGTGGAAAAAGGAAAGAGCTAGCCTGTGCTAAGCCCCGTAGGACTTCGGGGATTCTGATTATTGAGAAATCAACGAAAAAGTTTGATTTGCATAGTGGGTATGTGACAACACACCTATGTACTTACTTCCTCAGTTGTCACATCACTAAAGCCGTAAACCGATACCACGACCACTCACCATGTCATTAATACCCACAAGGTCTCACTATGTTTAATCTGAAATCTTAAACCCANCCCCCCCCCCCCCCCGAGGTTTTTCCCCTACTACATCAATTTGCATATGTTTTTCACCCACCCATCAGACTCCCACCATCCTGACAAAGTTCCCATTCCATCGATCTCATACCAGGCACATCTTTACCCAATGCACCAGCCTATCTCCTGGGTCCCAAGGAGGCCACCAGAATCAAATGAAAAATTGGCCAACTCCTTGAATCAGGCCACATTCAACCTTCCTCTTCCCCTTGTGCCTCTCCATCCTTCATTATTCCCAATAAAGACACTTAAGAATGGTGTCTTTTTACCGATTACAGAGCGCTCAAAAAATCCACCATTAAAAATTGATATCCCGTACATCAGATCGAATATCTCCTCGACCATTTGCAAGGGGCCTCTTTCTTCACAAAGATGGATCTGACTTCTAGACATCATCAAGTGTGCATGCAACCGAGTGATATCTGGAAAACAACTTTCAAGACCAAGTTTGGTCTTTATGAGTGTTTTTTCATGCCTTTCATCTTGACCAACACATCGAACACATTCATGCAACTCATCAACGACATTTTCTGGTCACATCTCGGTAATTTCATCGTTATTTATCTTGACGATATTCTAGTTTTCAGCAGGTCATGGGAGGAACACATGAAACATATGTGCATAGTCTTGGTGTTACTTTGACAACATCAACTTCAGGTGAAAGAGAAAAGGTCTTATTTTTCACAAAGGTCGGTGCAATATTTAGGATTCATTGTGGACTCTATAGGTGTACGCTCGGATCCCATGCCCGTGCAAGCAATTTCCAAATGGCCATCACCAACCTTTGCCCATTTTCTTAAAATATTTATGGGAGGCATCAATTTCTACCGCAAATGTGTCTACCATTTCTCACAGTTGGCTCGATCATTGCATCAATCAACAAATAAGGAAAAGTTTATATGGTCTCCTAGATCGCAACACCAGTTTGATAAATTGAAGCAAGAGTTATGCTCTGCTCCAGTCCTCTACTTTCCAGACTTGGTCCAACCATTCCAAATTGAGTCGGATGCTTCTCAATTTGTGATTGGTGTTGTACTTAAATAGGGAGGTCATCCTGTAGCCTACCACTCAGAGACCTCAGAGACACTTTTGGCCGCAAAGATCAACTATTGCACTTATGACAAAGAATTTTAGAGCTTGGTCCAAGCATTGAAGCAATGGCACCATTATATTCTAGGAAATGATACCATCCTACACATGGATCATCGCCCACTCATCTTCATTAACTCACAAAGTAAGATATAGGAAAAACGACATCTCAAGTGGGCCACATATATCCAACAATTTCACTTGGTTATTAAATATAAAAAGGGAACTGTGAATAAGATGGTTGATTTATTAAGTAGACCACCATCACAAGTCATGAATATATTAGTAGTTCAATGTGGAGCCTATGACAGTTGGAAATACATGTATGAATCAGATCCCACTTTTAAAGAGATCTGGTCAGCATTACAACAACCCACAGTCATCAATCAGACAACATTTCTAGATTACAACATTTGGGAGGGATGGATATATCATCTCAATCAACTGTGTGTTCCCAAATCATAGCATCGTTTGATCATCATTAGGGAAGCACATGCTTCCTCCTATGGTGGTCACTTTGGGAATGCAAAAACAGTCCTACACCTCTAGTGCCACTTCTATTGGCATGCTATGTCCAAACAAGTCGATCGTTTCATCAGAGCTTGTGCTCTCTTCTCACAACGAAAACTGTCTAATCACAAACATGGTCTATATCAGCCTCTGTCGATCCCCTCTCTCCCATGGGAATCGATTTCCATGGATTTCCTCAGTGGTCTCTCGACCACTTTATGCAAGAATGATGCAATTTGGGTTGTGGCCCCTCGGTTCTCCAATATGGAACTCTTTCTCCCTTTCCATAAAACAAGTTCTACCATGCAAACGACTGAACTATTCTTCAGAGATATTTGGCCACATTTTGGCATGCCTAGTAGCATCATTTCTTATCGTGACTCCTACTTACTTAGCTCCTTTCAGCGTACTCTGTGGTCCTTACTATACTGCCTGCTTTTATTTTCCACGACATTACATCCACAAACCAACAGAGAAAAAGAGGTGGTCAATCGTACATTGGTACATGCTCTGTGCAACTTGTTCCTAAAAAATAACTCCTTTAGGTCCAATGCACCATCAACGAGACCAACAGGCTGCTCAACACTTCATATGGAATTTACCACAATGACACAAGCAAGTGACCAACTCCTTACAAGAACCACAAGAGCGTGCAAAGAAACATCATGATAAACACAAAACCGCGTTGCAATTCCAACCAGGAGACAAAGTTTGGTTGCAAATGGACAAGAAACGATTCAAAGGACGTCATCATAAGATGCACCCATTCTGATATGGACCATATACAGTTTTGGATCACATTGGAGAAAATGCTTATTGATTGAATCTTCCACCACATTTAGGAATTCATGACATTCTAAACATCAACAATTTAAAACTATTTGAGCCGCCACTTCTTGAAGACACGGTCACTGTCCAACACCCACTGGACAACATTCCATATTTTTAACCTCCTTTATTGCATGATCAAATTATGGATAGTAAGACCAAGACCACCCGTTAACAACAACATGATTCCTATCTAGTAGGAAGACAAGGAAAAACTCCAGCGCAGGCCAAATGGATGACAACAGAGACAGTGCAACGACGATTTCCTAAGTTGCCGACGAAAGTAGGGATGCTTTCAGATCTAAACAGGGAGGAATTAGACCAATAATAAATGACATCAACCTTCCTTAGGAAGCACGCAGTAGAGTACAAGTCGTATGCAGCAAGCAAGGCGAGAAGGAGAAGCAATTCTATGATAGTTTTTTTATTGTTGTTAGTGTCAGTCAGTCTTTTATTGTAATAAAGAATTCTCCTATCTAAGTAAATAATGGCGATGTCTATTTTAGTGAATAGTTAGTTGTGTTAGTAAACGCTACAGGAAATTTCTCTTTCCAATCTGATTACACAGATAAATGCAAAAGAATAAAGAGGCATTTATCGTTTGTAGAAGATTGCCTTGATTGTTTAAGAAGGGATACAATCCTCTAATACGATTGATGAATTTTTTATGAATCTTGCGTTATCTATTTTCTTGTGTGTAATTTGATTTTCGTTTTCTCTGAGAATATTGAGAGATCATTTTTGTTTTCTTGTTCAGTGAGTACTGAGAGAGAATGCACTCCAAAAGAACCGATGCGCATCTATTGTTCTGTTGAGCATGTAAGCCAAGTCACCTTTAGTTCATTTGTTGGCAGCGTGAAGGAGTAAACTAGGCATCCATCTTCAAGAAGAGGAGGAGACACAAAGTGTTCCATTTTTCTCGGCGTAGAGTCTCCATCTCTCTTTAGGAAGGCGTAGCTCCCCCCTCTATCCATTAATTTGATTTTCCCTCTTCTTCATTATTGCACCCTCCATCTAATTCTCCCCTTGTTGCTAAGCATTCATTCCTCATTCAGTTCAATTAGAATTCTCCTTTCAAAAAAATCGTGTCTCCCTTGTAGAAGACACCCTCACACCCAGATCACATTGGTAACGTAACCAATTATCTAGCACTAGGAATATTCTATATTGTTTGTTTCTTGTCATTGGTAACATCCCCTGCTGCCCCATATTCCTCTTTAGTCGTTGTATCATCAAGTTTTTTTGGGGAGGGGTATTCAAGAACATCGTGTTGCTACTAAAACTCTAGTGAAGGGAAAATCCTATCATGTGAGGGAGTCTTTGGGGAAATGAACAAGTAAGTATCTCAATGTCAACTCAATGGATTTACTTATGATGTTTTAGGATAAGGTCTCTACCATAAGAATTGTTTTCCTATATGGACAATTAAGTCCTATGTTTGCAAGTAAAATAGGTATAAGGTAAAATAGAGAAGAGATTAAGAAAATATTATTTACAATTAACATCCAATAACATGCAAAGTGTGATATTAAAGGTACAAGAACAACAACAATAAAGTTGAGTCATATCAATGTTTTATTCCTTATCATGAATGAATTAGTGATTGAAATATGCTAGATGTTCATTCACTTTAATTTGTATGTTTAATCAACCAACAATCTTTATGCAATAAGTGAAGTATCAACAAGC
>ML787365.1:919855-935859 GCA_009831015.1 Picea engelmannii
CTTAATCTGTCCCTCCCCCCAAAAGTAAAAAGTGTATATCCATTTTAATTTCTAATAGGTTAACATGCAATCTTTGAAATGTAATATTTATAACATGTTTATTTGGAAATTGAATAATTTAATCCTATATTTTTTTGAATCAGAAAATTTCCCTTTATTATATATATATATATATATATATATATATATATATATATATATATATATATATGAGTACACATTACAGAAATATCATTCTATGAAGGCTCCACAAGTCAACTGAGACTTCTAAAAATACTTGGACCTTATCAAAAAAAATGAAACACCTAACATAACTCTACAACAGATAACAAGATGAGCACCATCAAAAAGTGGAAATACAAGGGAAAAGTACCATCCACATGTACCACCAATTACCAAATGATATCCAAATCTAAAAAGACAAATTGATTCAAAAAAGACTAATAGAGATGGTAGGCCCCTCATGTCCATCAACCCAACTGCTGTAATCAAGATTTCCTTCGGGCTTGTTGAGGGCTAGTTTCGAGAGAACATCTGCCTCCATATTCAGCTCCCTATACACATGAGTGAAGTGTATCTCTTTGAACATAGATTTCAACACTTTAATGCTGTCCATCCAACCCAACAAAGAGGCCATCCTCTATCTTTTAGCCACTCATTGATGATCTTTGAATCACCAATGACCTGGATCACCTCAAGATTGAACCACTGTGCTAGATAAAGAGACGCCCATGCACCTAACAATTCTTCCCTCGTATTTTTCCCCTGGCCACAATTTAGGGTCCATTTAATGGCTAAAAGATCAATGTGCTTTATTATACCTCCTTCCCTACACCTGAGAGAGATGGAAAGGGCAGCCCTGTCGAACCAACAAAAAAATGATGTCATCAGTTGAGGTGGTTGGATAAGACACACTTTTACACTTTTAACCACCATCCCCAGGTTCAACCTTGAATTAACGTTTTCTATAACATAATGGACATATGCTTGGACCCTTCAAAAATGACCCGGTTCCTCTCCAACCATAAGAACCAACAAATAATAGAAGGGAGAGTAATGAAGGTTGCTTCATTCTCAAACCAACTCTCAAAGCAGGAACTGAGGAAAGCTCCTTCCCATACAATCCGAAATTTTATAGCTGTATAAAAATGACTCCATACCTCCTGGCAAAAGAAGTAAGAAACAAAGAGGTGGTACACTGATTCCGCTTCTTTAAGACATAAAACACCAATATTTGGCCCCGACCATCCCTTCCATAGTAAATAATCCCAAGTGAGAATTCTATTCTCCAAAGATAACCATATGAATAAATTGATATTTGGGATAAGATCCCATTTCCAAATATGTCTTCGCCAAACTTCAACATCAGTTGTCCAGTAAGTTTTTGCAAGAGCGAGGTATAAGTTTTTAGCATAAATACTTCCCAAGAAATCACCTCCCGCCCATAAAATCTCATCATTTTTTTTATGTAACTGAATCCCCGCACACAACATATATGTCCGATATGCCTCCCATTCCTCTGCATTGTTCTTGACCAGGCCTAGATCTTCACTTGATTTCCAGTATGACGATGGGATACCCGTCCTGATAACTCCTCTAGCTTGAAAAATATATAACACAGAGTTCCTTTTGATATTGTCCTGCAACTGACAGGATAAGAACAATGATTTCCCCATACCCACAATGCAATCTAAACCAACTTGTACATAGTGACCAGAACCTGGTCTCCAACCAATCCAATGAGTTAACAGGTGTAAAGTTTTTAATAGGATTTTCCATGTTTGCGAGGCCGACGACAAAGAAGGAGGTGCCGACTGAAACCAAGTAATCATGGAACAATGAGGAAAATACTTGTCCTTTATAAATTTACTCCATATCCCCTCCTTTGTTAAAACCCGCTACAATGAATTTTTACCCAGTGCCTTATTAAAAAGGAAACTGTTGTGAATGCCCTAGCCTCCCAAATGCTTTGGATTTTCTAAATGCTCCCAACTACATAGGTGGATGTGCTTCCTCCCCTCAACACCCGACCACAAAATGTTAAACATCAGCCTACGGATTTTGTGAAGAATGGAATTTGGTATGGATGCCAGTGCCATCCAGTACATGGTCTGACCCTCAAGAACAAATTTTACAAGAGTTAAATGTCCCCCCAAGGAAAACCATCTATTGCACCACCATTCGATCTTTTCTTCAAATTTTGAAAGTAGCCAACACCAATCCTTCGGTTTGTGTGCATCTGCCTTTAAATAATAACCAAGGTACTGGAATCCTTTTTCCAATTCCTCAAATCCATGTGGAAAAAGAGACTTTAAACTCTCTAGAGAATCTCTAGGGATCCCAGAGTGATAAAATATTGATTTTGACCAATTTATACACAGTCCACAAGCTCTGCAGAAAGTTGATAAAATTCTTTTTTATCTCAGTCCACCCTTCCACCGATGCCTTCGACATAATTAAAACATCATCTACAAAAAACAAATGCAGAGTTACTAACTGAACCCCAGAGCCTTTAATGAGTTATTAACTGAACCCTGGAGCCTTGAGTCCTCCACCAGTTCAAGCAAGTCATCTCCCATTAGTTCGAATAAATGAAGGAAAAGCTCCATAGTCCACCCATCGGGCCCCGAGCTCTTATCTCTAGCGAAGGAATTAAGAACCTCCCATAGTTCCAATTTTGTACACAATCTCTCAAGGAGCACCATCTCCTCATCATGAACCAAAGGGACAAAAAGTCTAGTTATATTTCCCTGGTCGTCTATATGATCATGGTCCCGCTTTTCATAAAAGCATTTGAAAAACTTTACAACTTCAAATTTAATGGCTTCCACTCCATTGTGTATCTGACCTTTCTCATCACATATCTCCCAACTATATATTGATTCCCACCTATATGTTCTACATTGGAGAGACTAAAATCTCTATCTATGTTCTCTATTCAATAGGAAGTATGGCGATGGAATCTTTATATTTTCTTCATTTTGTTAGATCAATGCATTAATTTGTACTATAATGTATTGATGTACCATGTTAATTAATTAACAGATTAATAATGTATTGTATTAATTTATAAATATATTAATACATTATTAATTAATAAATTACTTAAGTACTAATACATTAATATACTACAGTAATAAGCCCTTTGGGTGTAGAATAGTCTGTGATGGAGTGTATAGTTACGACACTTCATTATGTGAAGTCACAGGTTAGAAACCCTAGATTTATCTCGATTTATCTTATGTACGCGTGAGGGGTCGGGTTAATAAATTAATACATTATTGCACGTTAATAAATTAATACATTATTACATTTATCCTGTAAAATATTAGTTAATTAATTAATACATTAAAAAATTATACATTAATAAAGTAAAAAAATAATAATACATTAATAATGTATTATACATTTATGTACTAAAATATTAATAAATAAATTAATAAAATAAAATAATAATGCATTTTTACATAAATAAATTAAAGAATTAGTACATTAATAAAGAAAATAGGTAATAGTTGCAAAGTAGCTAGTCCATGCCTTAAAATTATGTTTTCTAGTCTTATTAAATCAATAAAGGAAACAAATTGTGTTTTCTAGTATTACTAAATGACGCAATCCATTAACTAAAGACCAAAGCACCAATGATACCAAAAACATTACACAATTAAAAATGACATAACAGTATTTGCAATTACACAATTAAAAATGACATAACAATATTTGCAAATTTCCACACATTTTGTTATCACATATTCTTGCAGGGGGAGTGTTTTTCCTTTGGATTTGGCCATTGGGTGACAAAATGCGAAAGAAGGGGGATTAAAAACCCAGAAATGTGTGTCATCCAAAGTTGGCGCATGTTGTGCTAAGGCGCACACATATCGGGACAACAGAGAATGCCACTTTGAGAATTTTGAAGTGAGGAAGGCGCACAACGCCCCGACTCCCCGAGAAATGAAGTCCCAAAACATTCAGGGATAGAGCCCCAACTCATAGTGGAGGTCATATCAGAGGGGAGCTAGCGCTCGCTAGGCTTCAGTTCGGAAGTTCGGGAATCAAGAGAGTTAGATATTCTGTTGTCAAGTGATATGAGGATTCTCGAAGGACGAAATTCCGAAGCGCCTGTGGAGATAAGTGTTGGGTCATGACCCGAGGTCGCATGCGGGTAAAGGTGCAGAGTTCACGTAAGCTACGCCAACCACTGAAACATCGGTGTTGGCGACAGAAAGAGGCTACCACGTTTTCCAGGTGCCAAGTTGACTCGGCCTCGTTCTGATCCCGATGAAGCAGTTAATGAAAGCGAGGGAAGGTGGTTGAAACATCGTCTTTCCCCCATCAATGGAAGGTCAGAAAGGTCTGATCATGTAGCCAATTTTTCAGCCCAGACAGCCTGAGCTTGCGTCTGACAGAGGAAGGCGTGTGCAGAAGAGACTGTATGCACATTCTGACTGAGAAGACGCAGCGCCATGGAAGCTCGATCACGCCTCTGTTGTTGTTTACAAAATTTTTGAGTATATGTATGGAGTTCTATTATTTTTTAATGGTCGATGGTTGAGCTAATCTCATGTATTGTAAAGTTTTTATAAAGCACTCTGATTATCTGGTTATGTAATTCTTTCTGAGATTTCTTGTTTGATGAAATTTAGCTTCCTGTTTCCATGCTTTATTGCGTATGATACTGAATGTTCATGATTGAATGATTCACATGGATGTTTATTACTGTGTGGTAATGAATGTTGGATTATAACACGGTTATAGCGTTTTCAGTCTCCTGAACTCTGAATCCAAGAGGATCTTGTTTTCCTCTTTAGGTTGTTGGAAGACCTATTGTCCAGATAAGACCTTTTCACTTTCTCCTCAATTTCTTCCTCCTACTCACCCTTACTACAACTTACTAACTAAATTCGTATCAAGACCTCATTTGCGTGTGCATGTTGGTCCATCTTTCTGAGTTAAAACGATATTATCCTTAGCCTATGCCCATTCGACCCCCTTTAAATTATTCATTGTGACATACAAACCGATGGGTACTGGTCTTGCCTCTGTTGTAATCCATAGGTGACTTCTGGTGCTAACTTTTCTGGCGCCGTTGTCAAGGACGGAAGTGAAGATATCTTCCCTATGAGAACGACAACAAGCTTCTGGTTTTGAAGGTGCATCAGACATCAGAACCATTGAAGATTGCATCTTGCACCTAGTGACTCCACTGTTTCAGTGTGGCTTACTTTGGCTATAGCTATAGCCCCTAGGAGAACACAACGATCAAATCTAGTCTTTGATGGTGAACAAAGACTAGACACCCTCATTCGGAACATCTTTCACCTGGCGAATCCATGGTTAAAGGATCGATTGGTGACTCCACTAGTCTGAAATAGAAAAAATCTTGGATCGAAGGTTTTATCCTTTTCATTTTTCTGATGTTCCTGGTTTTCCTAATGTTGTCCCTACTGTGGATGAATGGGGTGATTATTTGCTCATATTTAGAGAGCATAAAGAGGACAATCATGCTCAACATCTTCGTAAGTTTCATAAACTCATGCATCAATGGAAGATACATCATGAGGATGTATTATTAAAAATGTTTATGATATCATTAGCAGGAGATGCTCATGAGTGGTATCATTCCTTACCCGCTGCAAGCATTTCCTCCCTGAGAGAGTTTCATGCAGTTTTCAATAGGCACTGTCAAAAGTTTTATTCCTCTGAGTTTATTTGTCATAATTGTTGTGAGGAATATGAAGACCATGATCAAGATATGGCTGTGTCTAATGAGGACCATGAGGAGGAAGAAGATTCTTTGGGTAGGCTGGTGGAGCTGGTAAAATCATTCTCTACCAAGATAGAAAGGTTCAAATTTGAGGAAAGCGCAGAGGATTTTCTAGTCCTTGAAGCAGATGTTCTTGGCAGCTCTACTGAGGACTATGATGAAGATTTCATAGTTGTAGAGGCCTTTCATTTTTTTCCCGATTTGCCTGTTGTTTCAAGCTTTGATGATTATTCGGATGAGGAGCAGCAGAGCCCTACATCACAATTTTCTGACCTGGGAGGCAACTAGCCTGTATATGATAGTTACGAATCAAATTCTGAGCTGGATATGTAGGATTTCCAAGAACATACTGTAGAGTCCCATCCTCTGTTCGTTAAAGAAAAATATTATGAGGAAATCAGCCTTCTCGGGCCTGCAGAAGACGCTGAGCAGTAGATCGAAGAGAAAATATTTCCCACGGGTCTTGTTTATGATGATTATGAATCTGACCCTTGGGAGAGCCATGAAGAAGAAAAGGAGCAACAGGAGGAGTAGTTTATCTCCTATCCAGAGCTTGTAAGTGAGCAGCCATCGTTTGAGGTCAGTCAACCTGCATCAACTTCTCATCTCGTTGTGCCTACTAGAGATATTCAGCCATGTGTAAGCAGTTGTGTGACAGAGCAGGTTTCCTATTATAAATTTTCTGGAGTTTTCCGCTTGGCCTATGAGCCTGTGAAGGAATACATGGAGTTGTATTTCCTTCATGTTTTGAAGTCGCTCATCTTTATCCTAACCTTAGCATTAGGAGGAAAGCTGAAGGATGTAACCACTTTGCTGTCATAGTTGTATCATCTATTACTAATCACAGATAGAGTGAAGGATCTTCTAGTTAGGAAGTTACTTGAATGGCTATGGTGGAAATTTGCTTTCACCCAACACTGTGTAAAAATCAATTAGTTTAGGATTGTACATAAATAAGCTCCTTGGAACATGTGTGTTTATTTTCGTTTTTACTTATCAACCTATATTCCTCAGCAGGGTGTTTTGAGCTTGGCTCCATAGCCCAATGCAGAAGGTGATTAGAACTGCAAAAGGAGTTCTTAGAGCCTCGTAGGGAGGACTCTATCCCCCATGGAGCCTAATTTTATCACATATTCTTGCAGGGAGGTGTTTTTCCTTTGGATTTGGCCCTTGAGTGACAAAATGCGAAAGAAGGGGGTTTAAAAACCCACAAATGTGTGTCATCCAAAGTCAGGGCACGTTGTGCTAAGGCGTGCACATATTGGGACAACGGAGAATGCCGCTTCAAGAATTTTGAAGTGAGGAAGGCGCGCAATGCCCCGACTCCTCGAGAAGCAAAGTCCCGAAACTTTCGGGGATAGAGACCCAATTCATAGTGGAGGTCATATCGAAGGGGAGCTAGCGCTCGCTAGGCTCCAGTTCAGGAGTTTGGGAATCAAGAGAGTCGGGGAATCTCTTGTCAAGTGATATGAAGATTCCCGAAGGACGAAATACCAAAGCGTCTACGGAGATAAGCGTTGGGTCATGACCTGAGGTCGCATGTGGGTAAAGGTACAAAGTTCACGTAAGCTACGCCAAGGGCCGAAACGCCGATGTTGGTCGCAGAAAGAGGCTGCCACGTTTTCCAGGTGTCAAGTCGACTCAACCTCGTTTTGATCTCGATGAAGCAGTTAATGAAAGTGAGGGAATGTGGTTGAAACATCGTCTTTCCCCCATGAATGGAAGGTCAAAAAGGTCTGACCCTGTAGGTAATTTGTCATCCCCGACAGTCTGAGCTTGCGTTTGACAGGGGAAGGCGTGTGCATAAGAGACTCTATGCACAGTTTGACTGAGAAGACGCAACGCCATTGAAGCTTGAGCATGCCTCTGCTGTTGTTTACAATTTTTTTGAGTATATGTATGGAGTTCTGTTATTTTGTAATGATCAATGGTTGAGTTAAGCTCCTCCATTGTAATTTTTTTATAAAGCACTCTGGCTATCTGGTTATGTAATTCGATCTGAGATTTCTTGTTTGGTGAAAGTTAGCTTCATGTTTCCATGCTTTATTACGTCTGATTCTGAATGTTCATGATTGAATGATTCACATGGATGTTTATGACTGTGTGGTAATGAATGTTGGATTATAACACAGTTATAGCATTTTCAGTCTCCTGAACTCTGAATCCAAGAGGATCTTGTTTTCTGAGTTTTTTCTCTTTAGGCTGCTCGAAGACCTGTTGTCCAGAGCATACCTTTTCATTTTCTCCTCAATTTCTTCCTCCTGCTCACCCTTACTACAACTTACTAACTAAAGTCGAACCAAGACCTTATTTGCGTGTGCATGCTGGTCCAACTTTCTGAGTCAAAATGATATTATCTTGAGTCTGCGCCCATTCAACCCCCTTTAAATTTTTCATTGTGACATACAAACTGATGGGTACTGGGCTTACCTCTACCGCAAACCAGAGGTGACTTCTGGTGCTAACACATTCTACCTTTTGGTTGTTTTACGACAACTTTTCTATGATTTTGCACAAAATCGGGTGATGAATGATTGGATCTGCACATTTGGGTGGCTAAGTTTGTATAATCCGAGTGCCCCAAGGGTTTTTCAGCGGCTGAATCCATTTATGCATCCAAAAATGCAATTTAAACAACAAAAAATAGTTATTTTGTCCAAATTTACATCGCAGATTCTAACCAAAATACTCATGAGGCACAATGTTTAGCCAAGATATATCTTATAATTTAATTAGATTATTATTTTTAATAACTTCTTCTAATGAGGCCGGAACCTGAAGAGTCTTCGTGACTAGATTGAATGAGAAGCACATGTAGAGCCACCATCGGTTACATCGTCGTTGTAAAAATTATATATTTAAAAATTAGAAAAAAAATTAATAATAACTTAAAACGTAACTGTTTGGGTTACCTAGACGTTTGATTTTCGGTAACGGTTGTGAGGCAGTTACGCCAGCGGTTACCACTCTTCCTCTTAAAGCAGATACGCAACGTTTTCTGTTACAGTTTTTCCCATTCTTGGCGCGGAAAGAATTGCCTCTATAAATATCAAAACATTTGTGTGCGAGCCTACCCAAATCGCACACGCTAAACGCGGTGAAGGCAGCTTTGGAGAACGAATGCAACCAAACTGTGTGCAGCGCAGATATCCAAACTGTGTCGCGCCTCTGTATTTCTGGTATATATTAATTTCAATTTCATTTCTTCAGCTCCAAAATTTGCATGAAATGTGAATGAAAATAGTAAATCTTTTTGAATTGTAGAACGGAGGTCCATTCTGGGAAGTTCTGTTAAGGTAGAAGGGATAGCACAACTTCCAACAACTGCCAACATTTCATTTCCCACTGACTCCGTAGATACAATTATCTCCAAATTTGAAGTGTTGGCCTCAACTTGTTCAACATATGAGAAGTTCTCTACAGACCCCCAATGAGACCCTTTCCCGCCATTGCACTACTACTTTTATATAAATATGAATTATTCTGCAAGCTTCCCATTTCCCCTAGAGGTTCCAATCTTCTTCCCTCCATAATGAATCTATCATTTGCTGCCATTGCCCCTCCTACATCAGGTGTCCATGGAGAAAAGTTTATTGAATTTTGGGTGTATAACAGTTTGTTGTGTAGGATATGGAATATACTGCAACTGGTTTGCAAAGTCACCAGTGGAGTGAGTAAGATGGTAGATATAGATCGCATGGAGATGAAATGACACAATCCCATATTTCACTATAATTAGATTTTCATAGAAAGTGGGCTCCATAAAAACCTTTGTTCTTAATGTCCTCAAAGATTATGCTAATGATCATGACTAAGAATGGAGAAGCCTGTGAGGAAAATAACGCTCTCATTATCTGGACTGAGATACGCGCCATTGAAGCTCGTATCAATGAATGTGGAAGTGGAATTAGGTGTTGTGGTCAATTGAATAGCCTTTTGTGGTCATCTTCTAGATAACTAATTTTTTCTTAACAACCATTCAATGGTCTCAACGTCAGATTCTAGGTTGAGGTCTTGAGTTATGTGGATAAGCTGCAATATACAGTTGATCGGCACTCAAAATGCTTTATCGCTCCTGTCCTCTGTTAGGCGGTGCCTATATTTTGTGACCTCCCGTCGCCCTCACTGCCTTCATCGCTAGTGCCAACATGATGTCTTGGGGAGGCATATTAGCGGAGGGAAACTTGTTGGGATCTTTATCCGACTTTGACTGTTGGATTAAGCATTCCATAGTCATCCCATCATGTTTGAAATCCGCTTTCTTGTTCAACTCAAAGAAGTGTGGTGCAATTATGGCAAGAAATTGAACTCTATTTTGATGTGCTTTCTTGGTTGAAGATTATGGAGCTAATTCTTCCCGACCAACTTGCTGGTTCCTTTCGTTTAGATTGGATACATTAGCTCCTATCCTCCATATTGGATACTTCCGCCCTGCTTCTCTTATGGCACAAGGGAGAAAGAAAAGAAAGGAGAAGTTTTCAATCTATATGAAAGGAACGAGCAATTTGGTGGGGTAAAATTACTTCCTTCTTCATCTTCTGCCAGGAAAGCAGGTCAGAATACAATTCGATTATCTACTCGATTTGCTCCGAGTTGACCAAGATTCAGACTGAATGAAATGACTATGGAATAGATAATCCTGTATTAAGAGTCAGATCAAGATCCCCTCAAGTTTCCCCCCCACTAGTGAGTTGCTCATGTATACCCCCAAGACATCGTGATGACACTGCCCCATAAGACACGCTAGCCAGAGAATCAGGATGTTAAGAAAGACAGGCACCGACTAACTTAGGATGGCTAGAGTGCCTGAATCTGCTTATCCACTTAACTCAAAGGCTCTTCCTCCAATCATATGAGGAGACCATTTAATGGCTATTCATAAACTAGCATAACCACTCAAAACTGTGGCTGATGAACGTCGAAAGGCGTGGACAGAAAATGAAAAGTATAGCCAGAAAATGAAACACATAACTAAAAAATGAGCGTCTACAGCCAGCATAGCCAGCTTGCTAAACCCAAAGTTTAATCATTTAAACGTGGCAATCATATAGTGTTACAGTAATTTCTTAATATGATTAGGTAAATGTTAAAAGGTAAACAGTTTAACGGATGCATTCAAAAATACAAGTTATGAAGAGGAAATCATATTCATTGATTTGGGAGGACAACTAAGAATATGTCAGCATCTTTAATTGTTAGCCAACAGATTAGAATTTTAGATTAAAAGGTGATTAATTGTGCTCATTGTCAATAAGTGTATGTAAATATTAAAATATTTATTATCTAGAAGGTGACCACAATAAGTTATTCAATCGGCCATTATGCCAAATTATTCTTCATCCTTCACTTATATGAGCTCTAGTGGCATGTATCTTAGTCCAGATAGTGAGAGCGTGATTTCCCCATGAGCTTCTCTATTCCCAATAACGATCATCATCAAAAGAATACATTATAAACAAGACGATTTTATGAAGCCCACTTTCAATGCATATCCAGTTTTAGTGCAATATGGGATATACTTGATTTCTATCTTCCAACTTCCCGAACTGACTCTGCAAATTAGTTGTTGTACACTCCATGTACAAATCAGTTGTTGTACACTCCATATCCTTCATAGAAACCTGTTATACATCCAAATTCAATGAACTTTCCGTCAAGGACCCTAATGTTGCAGGATAAATGGCAAAAAATGATGGATTAATTATGGAGGAAAGGATATTTGAACCACCATGAGAAATCAGCAGCTAGCAGAGTAATCTATATTTATAAGGAAGCAGTAGTGTTATGGCTAGAGAAAGGCTAGTTCATCATCATCTAATGAACAAGTATGGAACCCCAATACCAATACAAGGATGGAGAAGACCATGATACCAAAGAGCCACCAATATACTGAGAAAATGTAGTAACATGCACATAATATTCGTAACAATAACAACCATTCCATCTGATTAAACTCGCCATATATTTTACAACAATTGTGCTACCAAGGTGTGGGAGCTTAAACTCGCCATATATTTTACAACAATTGTGCTACCAAGGTGTGGGAGCATATGGTGTGGGAGAAGGATAATTAAACACGAACTATGCCCTTCGGATGAGCTCTCATCCTTCTCTTATACAAATTTCTGAAGGAAGAGTCATCATGAAGCAAGACTTTGAGAAGATGTTGGGTCCTATATGTCGACCACTAAATCTTACTTTACGGATTTGGCGGTAGAGATCATGCAAGATCCTTCGACCAAATCATGTATTTTATTTCAAATCGACCGAAAGTAGATAGAACAGTAAGTCTGAGTAGAGCATCTTGGAAATGTGGGTCAAACCGCACCAAAAGTCAGAAAAATGCTCCGAGTTTCCAAGATTCTTATTACTACAAAGGGACAATAATTACAAGGTGGAGGTTGATTCCGATAACCCACTAAACCCGAATGGCACCACTGTCGGCCATTTAAACATGAATTCACGTCTCTCATCATGAATACACAAATGGTTATCCATATCAAAACCCTAATTTAGGTCCTTCATGTGTGCAAACTTATACAAGTTGTTTTATCTACTCGAATATTGTGTGGTTCAAATATTAGGAAGCCGTGCACTCATCCTCGCATTTGAGGTAGGAATATTAATGCCAATTTATGTTTTAATGAATTTTTGATGGCTAAATTGAAATAAGGTGATGTTGTCGATTGAATAGTCGGGTTTGTCAATCTTCTCAGTATTTTCTAAATAGTCATTCAATGGTTTACGGTCTAGCGTTATGATTTTTCGGCCATACCCAATTATATGGCATTAGGAATATTTCCTACTACAAGGGAAGACACCCAATTATCTATCACTACGAATCTTCTATATTTCCCTTTGCATGTCAATGGTTACATGCCCCTGCGGCCACCTCTTCCTCTTAAGTCGTTGTGTCATTAAGATGTCGGAGTATTCATGAACATCTTGTCTTTTAAAACTCTACTGAAAGGGATAATCCTATCTTGTGAGGAAGAATTTGGGGCAATAAACAAGTAAGTAGTTAAATGTCACCTCAATAGAATTATTTATACTCTTTTAGGCTAAGGTCTCTAGCTTAAGAAGGGTTTTTCTACATGGCCAATTAAGTCCTATGTTTCCAAGTAAAGGTGGTATGAAAAAGGATTTGGTTGACTTCAATTGAATTATGAAATGGATAACTTCTATAGGGAAGAGAATAACCAAATATTATTTACAATGAACATCCAATAACATGCAAAGTATTATATGCAAGGTAAAAAATTCTGAAATGGATAACTTCTATAGGGAAGAGAATAACCAAATATTATTTACAATAAACATCCAATAACATGCAAAGTATTATATGAAAGGTACAAGAACAGTAACAAGAAAGTTCAGTCCAGTCATATCAATGCTCTATTTCTTATCATGAATAACTTTGTGATTGAAATATGTTGTTTGGGATATTACAAATTGGTATCAGAACTAGTTGTTATTTCTTATCATGAATAACTTTGTGATTGAAAAATGTTGTTTGGGATATTACAAATTGGTATGAGAACTAGTTGTTATTTCTTATCATGAATAACTTTGAGATTGAAATATGTTGTTTGGGATATTACAAATTGGTATCAGAACTAGTTGTAAAAGACAAGGTGTTTGGGTAGCATTGTCCGGTAGGGTGATGATGGTCGGGGGCGTTACAAGATGGTATCAAAGCCAAAGTTTCAACATTGACCCTGGATGGGCCATGTTAGCAGAAGTTGAAGCAAAGTTTCGAAAAAGAATTGTTTTCGAAATGGACAAAATTCAAATTTTGAGCCAAGGTTCAAACACTAAGCCTAGATGGGTCCAATAAGTGGTCATGAGAACTAAGGTTTTAGGTGGAAATTGTGTCAAGAGGAACCAATTTCGAACCTCAAAACATTCCTAAGTGCCAAGAAGTTACCTTGGTCGTGTTACGAAGATCAGGAGGTGTAGCGGTATTATAAAACCACGATAGACGTGGTATGGGGCTGCAGAGTAATGTGGGGCGTAGGATCTGTTCGGGAGAATGAGAATCTTTCACGACCCATCAGATCTGGTAATGTTGCGAGGCCGTTAGCCGTGCGTTCCTTTGTAAATCCACGGAATAACGGAGTCCGTCTCTATCGTGGTTCTGAGAAATAGAGCTCGATTGTTAGATCAAACCAAGAGCAGAAGGTAAGATGCGTGGTGAAGAGTGGATCGGAGGGCAAGTGGTTATGAGTCATATCTCACGGCATATCATAATTTTGGATTTCGAAAGCTTTTACACCTGCTTCCTTCTAGTATCCCTAATTCCAAATTTCTGGACTTCTTTGCCTCCGAGTCCACATAGTACAACTGTCACCAACTACAGTAACCGTTGTGAGGCAATTACACGAGTGGTGGCCAACAATGGAGTAAGCTAACTGCGCTACCTTTTGGAGCCCGATGGGACGTCTCGGGCACTGGGCACCAAAAGGTAGAATGCCCAGCCGTCATACCCCTCCGCCGCCCGCCCAGTGCCCCGTTCCGCCCCTTCGCCGCCCAGTCCCGTCACTGCTCTGCAGTTGGACATCCCCTCGCATTCAATGCAATGCAGGGTGGTGGATGGTGCCCCTCTTCCCTCCCGCTCTGAATTTCAAAATTCAGAGGATTTAGCCCGAGAGACCAAATAAAATATCAGAAGCAAGCCCCTGCTCTACCTGGTTCAAATATCAGAATCTCGATTTGTGGCTACGGATATTTCTTCCTACAACTCAACCCGATCGGAACGATAGCATGTGGATGCCCATTTGCCTCTATTTCCATGGCAGTGCATCATGGGTTCTCTAATCTGGCGCTGTTTTCATACGTTGTGTGTTAGAATGGCCCCGAAGGCTCCTGGGACTGGGGCCATATAATTGAGTCCCTTCAAATTTGTAGGCAACGCTCGAATTTCTGAAGTGTTGGAACACCCGATTTTTTTTGTTCCTTGTCCACTAAATCGTTCATTTAGCAGGTTTATAGATACAGCTTTAACGGTCTCGGTCTCTAACACTAGGATTAATTGTTTTTCTAAGATGAGTTGCCAGAATAGCGATGGAAATCAAGATTAGAGTCATATTATTATTAAGTACGTTTTATTGGTCGATGGGGAGGCGAAGGGATGCCTATTTATTTACACCGAGGGGCATTCGTTTCAATACATTTTTAGATCAATGGCGATGGAGGCGTGTGGCAAAGACGACAAAGTGAAGCTGTTAGGTGTGAGTATCAGCCCCTTTGTGCTACGAGTTCGCATAGCACTTGCCCTTAAAGGGATCCATTACGAGTTCATAAAAAAAAACTTACTAAATAAGAGCCAGCTTCTACTGCAATTAAACCCTGTTCACAAGAAGATTCCAGTGCGCATCCACAATGGAAAGCCCGTTTGTGAATCGATGATTATTGTGCAATACATCGATGAGGCATGGGATAGTAAGGCACCCAATATTATGCCAAAATATCCATATGACTGAGCCATTGCCCGCTTCTGGGCTGCCTTTGTAGACAATAAGGTAATAACTTGCCTCTATAATCACCTCTCGTTTCTTTCCTTATCGTCGCTATTGTCTTTTTGAAAATTTTAATTGCGTATTTTTAGTTCGTAATTAATATGCCCATGCTCTTTTTGGGTGGCCTCATCTCGTGCCATGCATTTGGAGAGTTTTCACAAGCCAACGCGAGCAGCAACAGAAAGCGGTAGAAGAATCGGTGACAAACTTTCTTGTATTGGAGGAAGCTCTGTGAACGAGCCTATGCTTCTCGGGAAAACCGTATTTTGGAGGAGATGAGATCGGCTTTGTTGGCATTGCATTGGGTGGTATGTTAGCATTTGTCAAAGCCCTCTAGAAGGCTACTAATTCAGTTTTAATAGACGTGGAGAAGATGTCGTTGTTAAGCACATGGATGGATCGATTCTGTAAGGCCGATGGAGTGAAAGAAGTTATGCCCGATCCGGCCAAGCTACTTGAATTTATATCCGCTATGAGAGTTGAATTTACAACACCACCTGCTACCAATTTACAACACCAACAACACCACCTGCTACAAATTTAATTATTTTATTTGCAAATTAAATAAATCTAGATTTGTTGGACTGAAGATCATATGAATATAAACAAAATTTAAATAATTATTTACATATTTTTATTTTTATTATAACAATATGTTTGTATACACACTTTGTATTTTCCACATAATGAGAGTGGATTTCATAAAAATCAATTGCCTC
>ML787365.1:958688-969096 GCA_009831015.1 Picea engelmannii
GGACTTGGAGAGGGGTCTCATTTTGCATTAGAAATTTATTCAAGGGGTGAAGGAGGAGGAGGAGGAAAATTGGGAGAAAAGAGCATTTTGGAAACTCTCACAGGGAAATGTTGTTGGGAATTTTGGGCTCGGGGGGCAGGAAACTGCAAGGATTCCTAGAGCTAGGGAGTCATAGAGGTTGTTCCTAGTTGTCTTGGAGGTTAATATTTAGTTTGGGCAGTTGGGCAGGATCATCGACAACCAGAAAAGGGGATAAATCAACTAAGCTACAAGTTGAGGTAGATACTTTATGCATTTTACTAGTGATCTGTTGTCATTATATTGTTGTTGATTATTATGTTGTTAGTATGCTACTATTGGTATGTTGTTATTATGTTTTTATTATGTTGCTATGTTTTTAGTGTGTTGTTTGTATTAGTTTGTTGTTGATTCTCATGATGTCGTTGATTATTATGCTGGTAGAAAGAAAATCAAAAAAGGAAAATAATGAAATAAATTGAAATTAAGGTATTACAAATAGTATCAGAGCCCAGTTTCAAAACTGAAACCTGGGCTTGATCGTCCATAACACTGGCATTTTGTCTTTGTGCCAACTTGGTTTGCAACCTCTTCATTTTGGCCTCATCAAGCTAGTAGATTAGTCATTATACAATAAAGTAGGATCTTAATCAAAATGTCCAGAGATTCTTTACAATTTTCTCTACAACTAAATAATCCACAGGTCCCAGTACCCAAATGTTTCAAAACCAATTTTACTACATACCAATCCTACTATCATGTCTTCAACCATCTCTACTAGGCTTAACTAATAGAATTTTTTTTTTATAAAACATAAACAAAAAGTGAAAAATATGAGTCTAAAAGACTCTACAACCTATACATAGGCCCGTAACATCAAATTTCAAACTATGAGTTTGCTTGCTTCTCATGTATTTATAAGAATCAAGAACTAATATTGTTTTGAAAAACTAAACCTGGAATTGGTAGATCATCATAGATCCATGGTTCCAGGGAAGAGCCCATAGCATGACCCACATATTATATTGATTGATTCACAGTTGCATTAAGATTCAGATCCTCTGTCAACCAAAGATATGATTCCATATCGGAAAACTCAAGTTGCACGCGGTTATCCTCTATTTTGTAGAATCAACCTGTCCCACCATCAACCTCAATAGGGGTATCCACAACTCTGTTTTTAACAACATAACCTATTGGGGGTTTAATTTCCACAAAGACAGACTCATTTGCATCATCACATACAAACGCAATTTATGGGGTATTAGGAGGATAAGGAAGAATTTCTACAGAGGTATAAGGCAACGTCTATGGGGAAATGGGATATGGAGATCTGAGATCCACGAAAGGGTGTTAGGTTCTAGATAGGAACCTTCAACATGACAGAGGAGACCGCCAGGGCCTATGATGTGAGGCGAAAAGGATCTAAGGTAAGAAAGAAAATATTCACTTTGTTGATGATACTTATTGGCTCGAGGCCCAATCTCCAAACTAAGAATCAAAGTCAACAAGTCACAACACACAATCCAATGCTCAAGTCAAGATCCAAGTCATCAAAAGGATGAACCACAAGGGGATTATTTATTTGTAGAAATTGTGCTCTTGTTAGATATGTTTCTACAACTATTCAAAGGTCAACAATTTAATTCCCACTGCTTATGGAGATGTCATAAATTTTGAACAAGTGAAATCTTCCCAACCAATAGGTTATTTTGATTCTGATCATAGCAGCATGTCATTTGAAGGGGCACATTTCCCATGGGCTTATGATAAAAAAACCATAGAAATTTCTTTTGTATGTGATGATGCAAATGAGTATGCATTTTTGGACATTAAAACCTCGATAGGTGATGTTGTTAAAGACGAAGTTGCGGATACCACTATTGAGGTCGATGGTGGGACACGTGGATTCTACAAAACAGAGGATAACCACATGCAACTTGAGTTTTCCGATCTGGAATCATATCTTGGGTTGATAGAGGATCTGAATCTTACTGCAATTGTGAATCAATCAATAGAGGATGCGGGTCATGCTATGGACTCTTTTCCAGATGAGCAGGGTCCCCTGGAACCATAGCTCTATGATGGTCTTCCAATTTAAGGTTTAGTTTTTCAAAACAGTCTTAGTTCTTGCTTCTTATAAATACATAACAAGCCTATGTATAGCCTGTAGAACCTTTTAGACTCATATTTTTCACTTTATGTTTATGTTTTATAATTTGTTTTTCTATTATTTAAGATTAATTGACATAGATGAAGATAGGATAGTAGGATTCTTATGTGGTAAAATTGGTTTTGAAACATTTGGGTACTGGGACCTATGGATTATTTAGTTGTAGAGAAAATTTTAAATAATCTCTAGAGATTTTGATTAAGATGTTACTTTATCGTATAATGACTAATATACTATCTTGGCAGGGCCAGAATGAAGTGGTTGCATACCAGGTTGGCACAAAGACAAAATCATAGTGTTGTGGGTGGTCAAGCCCAGGTTTCAGTTTTGAAACTATGCTCTGATACCATTTGTAAGACCTTAATTTCAATTAAGTTCATTGTTTTCCTTTCTTGATTATCTTTCTACCAGCATAATAATCGACAACGACATGATAATTAACAACAAGATAATAAAAGACATGATAATTAACAACAAGATAATAACATCAACATACTAACAACATAGTATCATAATAATAGTATAATAATAGTAGCATACTAACAACATAACAACATATAATAACAACATAATAACAACAATATAATGACAGCAGATCCCTAGTAAAATGCATAAAGTATCTACCTCAACCTGTAGCTTAGTTGATTTATCCCATTTTTTGGTTGTTGATGATCCTTCCCAATTGCCCAAACTAAATATCAACCTCCCAACGAACTAGGAACAACCTCTCTGGCTCCCTAGCTCTAGGAATCCTTGTGGTTTCCTGGCCATCGAGCCGAAAATTCCCAGTAACAGAGTGGCATTATATGGTCCATGGTAGGGTGTTGACCCTAGTTCTATTAGGATGGGTGGAGGCATTTCCCAGCGTGTATCCTAGGAAACTTGGAGTCATTAGAGGACGGTGTTAGCTCACACTCCCCTAGATGTGTGATGATGATTTTTAGTTTCCTGCTAGGGAAGCTCGGTCAATGGTCAAGAGAGTTGACACTTCCTCTTACGGGTTCCATTTGGAGTTAGGTCAATATAGTTGATGCTCCAAGATAGTTCAACAGAGGAAGGATAGGGATGAAATATGGAAGCAAGTTAGGGAGGAAGTTTGACTAGAAGTATTTCAGAGTGTGTGGGGTTTCACCTTATAGAAGAATTTTTTGATTTCCTCATTTTGAGAAAAAATAAACTATATATATATATATATACTTAACTAAACTACAATTATCTGAGTGAATGTTGCTTGTGCTAAATTATTGTAATTAGGAATTTCGTGAACATTTTAAATAGTTGACTATCTTTTATGAAATGAATGGTCTTGCTGATTGGATTGGACTGGACGCATACAAGATTACTTTAAGTGTGATAATTATTTTCATTAGTACATGTACGAATCATGTATGTGCTAGCTACACATGCATGCCTTGCACATGTACACTAGTATGTGTAAGTGCTTTAAATTGATGATGTTGTTTATTTGATGTGGATGTATGAATCATGTGTCGTTACACTTGTATTGTAAATTACTCTAACTTTGCTTATTTGATGTGGATGTATGAATCATGTGTCGTTACACTTGTATTGTAAATTAATCAAACTTCAGGACAAAGTTTCTTGAAGGGTGGGTGTATTTAACAACCCAAATCAATTATTTTTTATCATAGTTTTTTATTTATTTTAAATTTAATTAATTATTAAAATATATTAAATCAAACTTTTATTATTTTATTATTAAACGGTGGGTGAAGTAATTAATGGGGGCATAAGGATGTGGGAATTAATGGGGGGATAAGGTTGTTGGGAAATTAATGAGGGGGATTTTAGAGAGGAGGATAGGGAAGAGAGAAGGGGACTTCGAGAGGGGCCTCATTTTCCATTGGAAATTTATGTAAGAGGTGAAGTTGGAGGAGGAGGAAAATTGGGGGAACAAATAATTTTGGAAACTCTCACTCGGGGGATAGGAAATTATGAGGATTCTTGGAGGTAGGGAGCTGGAGAGGTTGTTCCTAGTTGGTTGAGAGGTTAATATTCAGTTTGGGCAATTGGGAAGGATCGTCAACAACCGAGAAAGGAGATAAATCAACTAAGCTACATGTTGAGGTAG
This sequence comes from Picea engelmannii, assembly GCA_009831015.1. NCBI lineage: Eukaryota > Viridiplantae > Streptophyta > Pinopsida > Pinales > Pinaceae > Picea > Picea engelmannii. The sequence goes on from ML787365.1 coordinate 962,972, forward strand.
ATACTTTATGCATTTTACTAGTGATCGACTATCATTATATTGTTGTTGATTATTATGATGTTAGTATGTTGTTGTTATTATGTTGTTAGTATGTTGTTATGTTGTTAGTATGTTTTTGTTATTATGTTGTTAGTATGCTTCCATGTTGTTAGAATTATGTTTTTATTATCTTGTTTTTTATTATCATGATGTTGTCGATTATTATGCTGGCAGAAAGAAAATCAAGAAATGAAAACAATGAACCAAATTGAAATTAAGGTCTTACAATATTAAACAAACTGCCTAATGAACTGCCCAAACTGAATATTAACCTCCCAGCCAACTAGGAACAGCCTCTCCGACTCCCTGGCTCTAGGAATCCTTGCGGTTTCCTGGCCCCCAAGCCCAAAATTACTAGCAACAACAGTGCCTTGCGAGAGTTTCCAAAATGCATATTTTAATAATTAATTAAAATAAAAAAAAACTGTGATAAAAATTAATTGATTTGGTTTGTTACAGTCACCTTCAACATTTCCTTATTGAGATAACCCTAAATGATGACATAAAATTTTCACATCTAACTTATTTCAAATAGTTACATTCCTCAATAGTTGTGTTACATTGTGATGTACATCTTCGATGTTTTATGTTAAACTGCATCGTTCCTAAATGATTACATCACATTGTGATGTTCATTTAGGGTTATGTCATCTCGTGACATTTCCTTAGTGATATAACCCTAAATGAATGTGCCAATGTGACACAACTTATGTCAGATAGTTACATTCCTCAATGGTTGTGTCAAATTACAATGTACATCTTCAATGTTTTATGTTGAATTACATCATTCCTTAAATGGTTACGACACATTGTGATGTTCATTTTGGGTTATGTCACCTTGCGACATTTCCTTAGGGTTATGTTTTATTGCGATTTTTATGAAATACATCCCTCCTATTGGAATATCGGTGTCATATTAAAGGTAATCCATAGTGAATCATGCTCCATAGTAGAGAATATTCTCATAAAATCAATAATGCTCAACCATAGTTAACACATGAAGATTGAAATGTGACTTAACCATTTAGGAATGATGCAATTTGATATAAGACAATGACTATGTACATCGAAATGAAACACAACCATTGAGTAAATATCACAATCTGACATTATCATAGTAAATTGTCGGAATAATGAGACGACCTAACCCTTATAACAATCTTGATAAAAGTTAAAATTTGACAAAACTCTTAATGATCATCACAATATGACATCACATTTGTTTAATTTCATTGTGACAAAATCCTTAACGAACATTGCAATATGACATGACATTTATGAATTTCGCAATGTGACATGACATTTATGAATTTCGCAATGTGACATAGCCATTCATGCCACCATATGAATTTCACAATCCAAAATAACCATTATGGAATGTCACAATCCAACATAAACATGTTGAAATGTTGTAATCAAACATAACTCAAGAAAAATGTTGCAATGTGACAACAACCTTGATGAATGTCGCAATGTGACAGCAACCTTGATGAATGTTGTTACACCTCAATATTTCTCACTTCGATCAGTGTCGTAAGTGTCACATGATCCTCTCGACTGTCGCAAGTGTCGCATGTCATTCACAAGTGTCGCAAACATCAAACAAAGCATATTGTCATGATGACGACACTAAGGAGACATCTATAATAGCTCGGACACTTGGTTTGGAGGAGGAAGAATGATTAACTGGAGTCAAGGAACTTTTATCACCTAAGAAGAGGTCTTAAACAAAGGTTTTGAAGGGGAGCGCTCCCCTAAATCAGCCTTAGGAGCATTGTCGCTCCCCTATAAGGTTTCAGGGAGCGTTATAATGCTTGTCTGCCCCTCAAGAGGAGCACTATCCATCCTTGGAGCACTGGCACCCCCCTCAAGCTTCCTAGGGAGCGTTATAGTGCCTTGATGCCCCTTTTGAGGGAGCGCTGCCTAATCTGAGGCAGTAGTTGGCCCGTTGAGGAGAATAAGGGGAGGATATTTCAAGTTTAGAAGGCAGTTGCATTCGAATTCTTGGTTCCATCAGGAGATCCCTGATCCAAGGAGGGAATTTCTCAACTTGTTCCAAAGATAACTCAAGAGGTTAAGCTCCTCTTAACCTATATAAGCAGGCTCTATGATGATGAAAAAGGGGGAAGAATTCCTATCATGAAACCTATGATCTCATAGGAAACACATAGTCATTTGAAGGAGAGTGATTAGTGAAGCTGTTATCATCCAGGTTGTGGATCTTTCGAGCAAGGGTTAGACGAAGGGGACTTGACGAAGTTGTCGCATTCACATCTACGATTGTAAGTATTGTTGTCGTTATTCTCATTAATATGACACGCTTGGCCTGTTTCTTTCTAGTTTGTGTTTGATCTTACATGAACTTATCATTGATAGATAGATTTGTTTTCAAGCTAACATCAATAGAGTAGGAAGTGGTTGTACTTTGTTTGTCTACAGGACTCAGCGAGGAGCGAGAGTTCGGAGTTCGATTTGGAGCGTGCAGGGACAAACATCGATAAAAAGGTACTGCTATCCTCCTTCCTTCTCATGTGTTATTTTGTATGGATTTGAAAGGAATTCAGTGTCCATGTTAAGCATTTTCTGTCTTAGAGTTAGGGTCTAGCTCTTTGAGGCAATCTACCTGTCCGCAGGGAGATTTTCCTACAACAGAAACTTGCGACTTCGCTAGGGAGTCCTCAAATCGAAGCTTCTTGTTTCGATTTCTCCTCATAGACCTTGTATTACCTTTTGTTTTCTTAGCCCTTGTTCACCCCATATATCTGATTGCATTTGTTGATTGACTCTTCACCAAATCACACTCAGCCTAATTGTCGAAATTGAACTGCAATTTTTGAATTTTTGACACTTTTAGGAGCTTTTTGAACCTGGCGCCCCTGTCCCTATGTTAACAGAGCACCAATGCTCTCTGAGTGCCTTACACAGAGCACTATAATTCTCCTTTTCCTTAACAACAGAGCGCCAACCCCTCTTTGGCCAAGAAACCTTCCAGAATTGCCTTTTCCAGAGTTTTATCTCTGTGTTTCTCTTGCTGGGTCACCTTGTGAGTCAATGCTTCTTCCCTTCCAGCCTTGACATCTGTCTTTTTGAAGAACGAACATCTTTCTATTTCAATTTTGCAGCCTTCTTCACTATTGTTGTTGAGTTTTTATGTCATTTGGAGTTTGAAACCCATGCATTGTCTTTCTTTCTTTTTAACTAAGCAAAAAACTCTAGTGAAGGTCATCAAAGGCCTACAGATCTCTTCATTTTGATTTTAGTTAAGATCATTGTTCTTCGACATTCCTTTTGGTGTGAAGTTCTTGGTTTTTCTTTGATTGTTTCTTTTCTTCCGCTTCTTGTTGATTACAACGAGAGGGTGTATTGTTTGTATGATTCATGCTTGTGTTGGTCTGATTTTCATTCATCCAAGAAGATAATTAGCAAGGCGAGCATTGTTTTGAATTAATCATTATTCATATGCAAACAATAAAAAGTATCTTCATCATTGACTTTGCATATTAGAAGGTATCTCAAAGTTTTAGCACCACATCGGATTTGATTTGAGAAAAATTTGTTTGAGGGCATTCCTTATTAGTGCTTGTCAGTGAAAAGAACTCTCTCTCTCTCTCTCTCTCTCTTAGATAGATGTTCATCGAAAATAAATGAATGCTTATCATCTTTGATGCGTTTTTGGGATTGAGTCATAATTCCATTCGTTTCACTTCCATGCACCTCTTTTGAGTAAAGAACAACTACAAAATGAACGCTAATTAAAAATTATCTAGAACTTTTTCTTTTCTAGGATCCTCCACCAACAATAGACTAGACTTAGTACTTTGGATTAGGCTATGAGCATAACTCTCCAAAGTTTCCAAAACAAACAGTAGCATCCTGAGTTAGGGAGAGTCAAATCCAATTATCGTATAAGTCTTCCTGGGATCCCCCTCTCACACAGGGGTTACGCACAAGGTCGCATTCAGCTGAGTTACGGAGATTATCCCTCCGTGGTTTAACTGATTGTGGTGGTCAGATCGCATTATGGAGATCACTTCAAGATAAATCCACAATTACTGCGTGGAAGCCTTTTAGTTGATTTCAGGCTCGATACCCTGCCCGTACGTTTGGATCGGACTGTCGATTGTTCCCGCCCAGGGGCTGACTGCGAATTGGTAACTTTAGCGGCCATAATATTTAGGGTCTTACACAAGGTGACAGTGAAGGGAAGTCTCACTGTACCTGGAGAATACATTGGTCAAACTCACTAGGGCTCCTTGGAGGGTAAATCCACAATTACTGCGTGGAAGCTTGCACCAAGGCGTAAGTCTGTTAAGCAGGTCGCCATTGTAACTGTTCCACCCTATCCCCGCCCCTTCTGGACTTGATCACGCGACGTTGGATTTCATCACTAACTGGTACGGTCATAGAGAGAAGGTCCTATTTGCTTGGTTGTGATTCTTAGATTCTATTAGTGTATGCTATTTCTTTTCAGTAGTTGGCCATAGATCTCTTTCTCCGACTCTTTTTTACCAACATCGACCCTCCACGCCGTTCGCAGAGGCTACAGGGACTTCCTCCAGAAAATATGGAAGGAAACACCCCTTTACCCCCTCATTCTACGGAGGAATCTCCTCAACGGAGCGAGGTTCAAAACACTACAACTCCCCAGGAAGAAGTTCCCACTCCTTTGGATAATTTTCGGATTGTTTCAGAGTCTCTGGAAGCTTTCTGCATTCCAGAGGGATATGAACGACATGTCCTCCAACTGAATCCCGTTGGTGAATTTGTCATCGTCAATCCTTCTGACATCCCGACTGGGTCTCATCAAAACCATTTAGACGATGACCCTTTTTGGACCACAGACATTGTTCGAAGTCCACTGCGCATGGTGCAAGATCTTTATGGAATAGGGATGGGTGCTGACGCACCCATTTCTTACACGGTACCCCTAAACCATTTTACTGGTACCACCATTTTCACGGCTACACCGCCCGTTGGTCCGAGCACATTGTCCATTGGCCCAAGGTCTACTCTTCCCCTCCAGATGGCCCATTCTACAATAGTCCCTCACATTCCGACTATTCCCGCCGGTAACGCGGTGGTTAATCAAGCTGTGATTGGCACACTTGTAACACCCTTATGATCCTTGTGTGCTAACTATACTAACTCCTACACAAATATTTGTATAAACTACTAAGAAGCCACCGATAGCATATCAGTAGACACCATATGATCAATGAAATTGTTTTCATTTTGGACATTAGTGACAGAGAAAATGGAGGCAAGAATAAGTTGGTATTTCTCTACTTGTTTCCTAGGACCAATAATGATGGCTAGTAGGAAAGGAATATGGCATTAATATTATATCCTAGCACTTTTGTAGGAGACAATGTCTAGGTAGAATTTGATGAGATTTATTAGTAAGAAAAGGAGAAGTATCCTTCTTATGATCCCAATTCATATATCCTATGACAGTGACATTTTCTAGAGTATTCAACAGATTATTTTTTCTAAAATACACAATCTTGATTATACGTTTGATGCCATTTTGGAGGAGCAAGACCCGAGTCTTCTAAGTGAGTGGTAGTCACCATTAGTTATGGGCCCATGCTAGTGTCTACATCAATAATACATAATTTTTGCCCCTAATTGAAGTTCCATAGGATTTACAATGTAATTCCTCAATAGTTAAGTTGTTTAAGTGTATGGAAAAGTCTGCTCAAAGAAGATCATGTTGTCAACAACTAAGTCCACATGTGCATGCCAATGTGATGCTAATTTAGCAAATTATAACTTGTCATTGGCTGCATTAGGTAGTGACTCATTAGGAATTAAATAAGTAGTATGCTTAGTCTCGCATTGCAAGGGAAAACCTTAAGCCTTGTCAAGAACATCCTAATAGTTAAGTATTAGATTCTATATGGATGTAAGGAACTATTGTATTGTAGTATCTGGTTTGATCAGATGCACCACACATAAATCGAGGAATTTCTTGTGAAATACCTTCTTAACCATTACACGACTAGTTAGAAGCTATGAGACTACATCAATAGCAAGTTTAAATGTGTGAATCCATTTTCACCATGGAACAAATTATACTGACTTAT
>ML787365.1:992248-1009057 GCA_009831015.1 Picea engelmannii
TCATGATAGAAATCTCGAGATATCCAAGGCTTCGTTGTGGTTCCTCTATATCCAAGAAATGTCGAGGAAAATTCATGCATTTTTCTCTGCTCTGGTTATCCCATTCAATGGTTTTCAAGGGTTACTATATTGTTAATAGACAACATTATCACTATTATATTCGAGTAGCATTTCCTCTTTGAAACTCACAGCTCCCCTCTTGAGCATTTTTATGGTGTAATATGTGTGTGTGTGTGTGTGTGTGTGTGTGTGTGTGTGTGTGTGTGTGTGTGTGTGTGTGTGTGTGTGTGTGTGTGTGTTACTTCTAGAATCTAATCAACTCGTTTCTTGAACATGTTAAATAAATGGAGTTGGTATGTACTAAAACGTGGTTATGGTAATTCTTGGATACAAACCGATTCGGGAAGAAAGGTTATTTTTGGACGAGAAGCATGCAAGGAGAAAAGGACAGTTGGAAGGAGAAGCAGCACATGTAAGAGAAGCGGGTGAGGCATGCATGCAAGGAAGACCTAACGATGTTAAGGTTAGGGTTTTTGTAATGTATTTTAATGGTTGATGAGCCAAGGATACAAATAAGTAGTAATTAGATGGAAAAAGAGAGAGGGAGGATCAGAGGGGAGAGCCAAAGAGGACACAGAGGGCAGAGATTTGTAAGAACTATACTAGTTCGTAAGCTAGTGAGCTAGGAAGCAATGAGCGACTCGTTCTTGAGGGTTAGATTGCAAGCTGAGGAGCCTGGTACAATCTAGTCAGGCTTGCAGGGATCGAGGAGCCTGTTGAGAGAGTAGGTCTGATATTGTAAATACACGCGGCGTGACATATTACTGAACCATAATAAAGAGCTTGAGAGCTAGATATTTTTGGACGTATCCCAAGAGGGGGTGAACCATGGTAACACTTGTGTTATGTGAATGAATGTATGCATATCTATGTATGATTCATTCTTGAAGGTTAGATAAATGAATTAAATAATTAGATCTGGGATTCCACGTGCATGAATAGAATGATTGTTATAATTAGATGTTATATCGAATGAATAAAGATTACAGAGCACAACCATATATCTTCACTCATTTGTAGGTTGCAAACACCTAATTATTGCAGCCACCCATAAAGTTGTCTCAGGTGAGACTTCGCAGTACACTCTGTGTGTTGTATTTCCTTCTGGTCTACCAGAGGGGCCGATAGTTTTAAAGGGATTTTGTTGGGAGCTTCTCAAATCTGAACCAAGGTCAATCTGTGATAGTAAGATAGAATCAGAATAATTCATAAAGAATCCTAAGTAAGCCAAAGACCAATACAAGAAGACTAGAAATCCAACAAATGGTTATGTTTTCAGTTGGTGGGAAGAAAATGGGATTGACTACGTGATATTTGTGGAAAACATGTCAAAGGAATGTTAGATAGGACAACAACATGTTGAGAGAATGAGAATATAAAAGGGAATGTTGAGACCATGGAATCCAACGAAGGCAGACATAGAGAGATGGTTGAAGACAAAGGAGCTAGAGTTTGCACAGAAAGATAACAGAAACCTGAAGTTGACACCGCGTAAATATTTGGATAAGTACGTATGTAGTGACTTGCATGAAGTCTTTTTTTGTGATTTCTCGCATATATTGTAGAAGTGGATAAAAATATTGAGAGACAACCATCCTACAAATTGGATCAGACAACTAGAGTGGAATCCTAAAGAGATTGCGTAGTTACAACAAGTTAATAATAAGTTTACGTGTGTAGTAGATTTTTGGTTAGACAACATTGTTATAGGATTTATCATAGAATTTGCAATAGATACAACAAAGTCTTACAGTGCAGCTGAACAAGTGTTCTTGAAGGGACCTCGAGGTAGGTACATTAGATCATTATATACTTCTATTAAGATATTACTATATAAAAAAGGTGTAATGAAAATGGATTCAGATAGCTAGACTTCCCTGCGTGCATGGGGGAAGGGGGGAAGCACTAACAGGAGAAGAATAAATGGAAGGAAAAGTGGATAAAAGAAAGAAGGAGGCCTTGGACCCAATTATGATGGACGAAGAACAGATCAAGCGGATCATGGTAATTGATGGAAATACACGTAGTGGAGTACCCTACCAATATAAGGTAAACACCAAGAAGAGAGTTGTAGCCACGAGGGAAGGCTTGGAAAGTGATGAAGAGGAGGTAGAGGATCTTTGGGTTGTGGAGCAGATTGGGGAAATCCTACACGCAACATATGAGAGGAATACGAGAGGTCCAAGAGCGGGAATACAAGGCAACACTCCTATCCATGTTAGTGTCAGTGTAAAACCCATAAACCCATGTCTGACTAATACACCAATAAGAACACCACAATTTAGACAACAGAATTCTGGGAGAAGGAAGACAACAATAAGTACATCTACACAAGGAAAAACAATTAGGGGAGCCAATTTAGGAAGCATTAGTCAAGTATCTACACCGTGCGAAGGTATTAGTTCAACATTCAAGATGGCAGGACATGATCCCACCATTAGGTTACCATAATTCAAAGGAGAGACGTCGGAGGACCCAAAGAAGCACCTGTTATCTATGAAAATATCTGGAAGTGAAACAGATCACAAACGAGGACACTAAACTTGCACAGTTATCTATCATGCTAAGAGATCACGCACTAGATTGGTACATGAGTTTAGTTGTAGATAGTCCATCAAGGACAACCAGAACCATTGGAGATATCAAGAAGTTGTTGATAAATGAGTTCTAGAAGCCTAGTTCAGAAGATCAATACATGAATGAGATGATAGAGATTAGAAAGAAACTAGGAGAATCTGTATGGGAGATTGACCATATATTCAAACAATTGAAAGGGAAACTAAAATATGTCATGATGGATATGCATCATAGTCATATGTTCCTCAATTCCCTTCTACCACACCTTAAATATCCGTTGGGACAACATAAGTTTCAGAAATAGGCAGAGGCTCTATAGGAAACCTTACAACCGAAAGAGAACCAATATCAGAAGACAGATCCAGCCATAGAGGAGCTGAAGGAGGCTCTGAAGAACTTAACATTCCAGCTAAACCAGAACAAAGGCAAGGACAAAAGAGAAGTTGTTTGGTGTACCACATGTAGGATAGAAGGACACCATAAGAATGAATGTCCAACATTCATCTAGTACATGGCAGCAGGAATTCCAAACCCATTGACAACAGGAAGACTATGGTGTGATATATGTAAGAGACGGGGACATGATCCATATCACTGCCCAATGATGCAGAAGTACCAGACAGTATTGCAAATTTTGCAAGTCAATAGACCATGATGAAAAATATTGCAGAACCATGGACCTCATGAGGGAAAGAACATCAGATGCGTATAGGGTGTAGGTAGAAATGATGATTGAGCAAGTTGCACCATAGTTTAACTAAGTACCATCCATGTATAACACTGTCCAGCAGCAGTATAACACTGTGAAAAAACAATATAACAGTGTGCAGTCACAGTAAAATACCATGCAGCCACACTATAATCTTGCATAGTATAACCAGGCACCTTAGTATAACGTGCCATGAGGGGATCGAGTTGGCTATAGAGGTGGAGGAAGAGAAAGAGTAAGATTTGGAAGAGGCATAGGACTAGTGGTATGCCAAAATTGTCAACAACCAAGACACTATGCAAGAGAATTTCCACTTCCATGAGCGACCTGTATGTATTGTTGCGCATCAGATCATGACACGAAAGAATGTATGACACTATTAGGGAAGATCCAAGAGAAGAGAAATCATAACAATCAGAATGTTCAGTGGAATTCGACAGAAGCGAGGGATGAAAGAAGAAACATCAACATAGTTACGTGGGGAGGAGCTAAAATAGGAAACGATGCAAGACAAGAGACAACACAACACCAATGGGTGAAAAAGAATGTCGAACCAAAGTAGTTTGATGCGCAGAACGAAAAGGAGATATTCAAGCAATCTACAAAATAATTTATGAAGTCAGACATTGCATCGACATCGATTGCGCAGTATAAGAAGGAAGTATTAGCGTACGAGATGCCTCCATAGCTAAATCACACCAAATAAACTCAACCACAGGGACAAGTAAGTACAATTAAGGGTTTTCTGAAATCATGTGTTAGAATACTAAATGATCCATCCTATATTAAAGTATTACAAAATATGCTAGAAACATGTAACATAGAGGCAAAAGGAAAGATAGAACAGAAAACAGTTAATCATCTGCATATAAGGAGGACAAATATGGAATTTAGACTAAACACCAACATTGGAGATATTATACTGGATTTAGGATCCTAACTAAATGTGCTACCCAAGAAGACATGGAAATGTATGGGAGAACCCGCATTAGGATATTCACCTGTTCAATTGAAACTAGAAAATAAACACAGAGTTCTACCAATTGGAAGACTAAAATGAGTGATAGTATATCTGGATGGAGTGCACACTAAAGTTGACTTCGAAGTAATAGATATAGTGGATGGCACAACACCTTATCCAACATTGCTTGGCTTGGATTGGGAATTTTATAACCAAGCCATAATCAACTTAAAGACGAGGAAGATGACATTCGATTCGGGAGATAATAGAGTCATTGCGCCATTGGACCCATCCGAAGGGGAAAGGTTTGTAGAACCTACTTGCTTAGACCTGGAGGAAATTAACCAGTTGTATAGAAAAACTGAGCGAAAAGAAGATTATGTGAACCCAATTGTAGATGGGGTACTCAGTTGGAGAAGCATCACCTCATGTGCATCAAATTCAGATACGGGCTTAGAAAATTGGTAGGAGAGGTTACATGAAGTCTCCACAAGAATATGTGAAAGAATAGAATGCGCAGTAAGTTTTGATATTATGGTAGTTTCAGGAGGTATGAACCTCTATTGTGACCTCTGACGAGATTAGAATATTCTAGAAGGAAGAAAAGAAGTAAAGGAAACCCTAGACGAGATGTCGGCTACATAAATATAATTAATATGAATTAATTAGTACCTAGAAGGAGAAGTCAGCCCAGGAAATCTTTCCATATTACTATAAATACAGGGCGCCAGTTTCTCATTATTCACATTCTCAGAATTGCAGAGAGCCAGTTGTGCGCACTACAGTTTGGCAGCTTTGTGCGCAAGTTCTGGGAAAGGTGTTGCACCAGTTTCTGGGTGGGACTATCTGATCAGCTTTGGTTACTTTTCTTGCCTAGTGCATTAGCCTTGATTGGCTATTGATTTCTACCAATATTATTCTCTGTCAAGGTCAAGGTGCTCGAAGGGTGGCTTAGGCCTATGGTTTGATATTGTCAATGGTAAAATGACCACATCCTTTCATATTATAACAGGTTATGGGCCCACACCTCCTTCATTTAGACTAAACATTGGAAGGAAGCATAGCCTCTAGGATATTGAGCTCGTTGAGAAATTGCCGCTAGGGTTACTAGCAGGAGAAACTTCCAAAGACACTGCCACTAGGGTTACTAGCAGGAGCATCTTCCAAAGACACTAATCTCAAATCCAACACCTTGTGATGGAACATCTCGCTCAAAAAGAAGATATTCAGATGTGCCCTAACGAAGTTTAAGTTTTGGATCAAGGCATGACCAGTTACCAGTCAACCGAAGACATGAGTGAAATGATCAGTCTTTTACACTACTCAACACTTACTGGAATGATTGAAGGTGACATGTGGATAATCGATAGTGGAGATTCTAGGCACATGACAGGAGATCCAGCCAAACTCTCAAATCTAAATGAGAAGAAGACCTCGTATAAGGTAGAGATTGGAGACAAAACTACTTACCTCGTGGAAGGATTTGGACAAGCCTCCATCAAAATGAAAACAGGTAACTATGTTCACTTAAGCAATGTTTTATATGTACCTGATTTAGAAAAGAATCTTGTATCGTTATCTTTCCTAGAAGACAAAGGAAACATAATAGCTTTCGTGGATGGAAAGGTGTTATCATGGCATAAAGACTCCAGCATAGAGAATGCTAGGGTTATTGGAAGTCATGAAGGAAATCTGTATAGACTACTAGAACAAAATGAAGAAGCTCTTGTACACAACGAAGTCAACCCCAATAAGCTTTGGCACAGAAGGTACTCTCACATTAACTATCAAGCATTACCCTTTCTCTAGAAAGTAAATATATACTACTGTGGTGGATATATTCCACTGTTTGTGACTATGTGTCACGGTTTGAGTAGTTGTGTACTACCATGGATAGACACAGTTGTGTTCTATCAATTGATATTGTACCAGTTGTCATGGAGATTATTTAGTTGGATAATAATGACAGTGCTCGTGATGCTACCAATTGAATGGTTTGTTTATGCTCAAGACCATACCTCCCTAGCTAGGAGGGAGTGTTTATATTATGGTAGGTTCGGGAGGTATGAACCTCTATTGTGACCTATGACGAGATTAGAATATTTCGGAAGGAAGCAAAGAAGTAAAGGAAACCCTAGACGAGATGTCGGCTGCAGAAATATAATTAATATGAATTAATTAGTACCCAGAAGGAGAAGTTGGCCAGGAAAGCCTACCATATTACTATAAATACAGGGCACCAGTTTCTCATTATTCACATTCTTATAATTGCAGAGAGCCAGTTGTGCGCACTCTAGTTTAGCAGCTTTGTGTGCAAGTTCTAGGAAAGGTGTTGCACCAGTTTCTAGGTGGGACTATCTGATCAGCTTTGGTTACTTTTCTTGCTTGTTGCATTAGCCTTGATTGGCTATTCATTTCTACCAATATTCTTCTATGTCAAGGTCAAGGTGCTCGGAGGGTGGCTTAGGCCTATGATTGGGTGACAATAGTGATATTGTCAATGGTAAAATGAGCACATCCTTTCATATTCTAATAGTAATATGGGTAGGTATGGAGATAAGGGAACCTCCCAGCTTCCATGGGGTGAATGAATTAGAAGAATTATTAAAACGATATGAAGATGAAGTCCTAGAAAATCATAGGCTCTTAGCTCTGGATATAGAACTCAAGGAAACACCTGTAATATGGTGGGATGTGCACAAAGAAATAGTTAAGGACTGGTACCAATGTAAGCGGTTACTACGTATTAGTTTTGGCACAGAAAAAGGAAGCAACCAGCTGTGAAAATATGACGGACAAGGGGCACCAGTAGAACACTTGGACAAGTGCAGAATGCTATGGAGAATGACACTATTGGAGGAATGGCCTCATCATTTTTTTCACACATAAGAAGGCATCCCAACACACTAGTATAAAAATGAGGAACTACAAACTGGACAGTATTACAACAAAACTTTACAGTCACTTTCTCATTTGAGCATGAGAACCCCAACATAGACTCAACACTTAAACAAATCAAAGGGGTCATATTCATTAAATAACCAGAAGTTGAACTCATGATAGAAGAACAACAGCAAAACAGACAAATAGTAAAATAACTATTGTCATGCTACCATGTGCAGGAAGAAGCACCAGATGAAGATGACCTGCGCAATATTCAAATTGAGGAAGTTGAAGGCGAAAGAGAAGTAGAAGTTCCACCTCTGGAATCAAATGTAATTGTTGTGTCAATCAAGGTGAATAAAGTCAACATTGGGACAGTTGATAATCCCAAAAATGGCCAGCATTGGAGACTATTGGGATGAGCAAACAGTGGAAAGCATAATAGAGTTATTGACCGAGTACAGTGACATGTTCCCAAAAACATTCACAGAAATGAAAGGCATAGAAGGAGAGATAGGTGAAATGAAGATACCACTCAAAGCTAAGGCAATACTGATCAGACAACGACCATACAGACTAAACCCCATATATAAGAAAAATGTCAAAGCCGAAATTGATAGGATGTTGGAGGCTGGAATCAGAGAACTTGTAGAGGAATCTGAATGGGTAAGCCCGATGGTAGTTTAGGAGAAGAAACAAGGGGGGATAATAATATGCATCGATATGAGGGAGCTTAATGATGCGTGCTTACATGATTCTTTCTCTACTCCTTTCACGGACGAGGTGTTGGAGAACGTAGGAGGACAAGAATCTTAATCATTCATCGACAGATTCCCAGGCTACCATCAGATCAAGATAGCACCAGAAGACAGATACAAGACCACTTTTTCCACGGAATGGGGATCCTACTAGTATACAGTCATGTCGTTTGGACTGAAGAACGCACCAACAACATTTTACATAGTAATCATAATTGCATTCAAAGAATTCATCCACCAGTTTCTAGAGGTATATTTGGATGATTGGACAATCTATAGTCTGTTGAAAGACCATGTAGGGATGTTGAGGTTGATGTTAGAAATATGAAGGCAGTGTCCAATATCGTTAAATATCAATAAGTGTATCTTCTGAACACCTTTTGGGATACTATTGGGCCATATAGTATGCAAACAAGGCTTGCTAGTAGATCCTACCAAGATTGCAGTAATTGTTAATCTAGCACCACCAAAATCAGTCCGTTAGTTGAGAGTGACATTGGGATACACAGGATACTATAGGAAATTTATAAAAGGGTATGTGCAGATCACTGCACCAATGGAGAATTTTTTAAGAAAAGACAGCAAGTTTCAATGGAATGAAGATTGTCAACGTAGATTGGACACCCTGAAAGAGAAGATGGTAACCACACCAATACTAGTATTCCCAGATTAGGAAAAAACATTTAATGTACATGTAGATGCATCAGCCATATCACTTGGATTTATTCTGGCACAGCCACGATCAGGAGAATTGGACCATCCTATAGCATTCGCTAGCAGGAAACTGTCGAAATCGGAGCAGAATTACAATACCAGAGAGAGATAAGGCTTAGCTATGGTCTATGCGCTTCATAAGTTCAGGAATTATTTATTGGGAAAACACTTCAATATGTTCACAAACCATTCAGATCTCAAATAACTCATCAACAAGCCAATGTTTGGGGGGAGAATCTATAGATGGTTACTATTGTTCTAGGAATTTGACTTTGAAGTGATAGTCAAACCAAGGAAGTTGAATATAGGACTCAATCACCTGTCATGGATTACTAATGGAGAGGAACCTACGAATTTAGAGGAAAAATTTCCTGACGTGTAGCTATTTTCAGTCCGAATAGCCGATGAATACTTCGTAGACATCATTTAATACTTGAGTATAGGGATTGCGCCACAATAATTCAACACGGTGCAAAATAAAAATCTGGTAGTCAAGGCTGCACACTATCAATTGATTGCATGACACTTATACAAAATGGGTGCAGATAGAATCTTGAGAAGATGTTTACTAGAACATGAAATACCTAGGATTTTAGCAGAAGCTCATGAGGGAATAGTAGGAAGACATTATGCAGGTAAAGCTATTGTGCAGAAGGTATTGCATGCAGGACTATGGTGGCCAACTGTTCACAGAGACTCAAATGACTACTGCCAGAAATGTGATGTATGTCAGAGAGTGGGTAAACTGAATAGAAGGGACGATATGCCCCTCAGACCACAAGTATCCCTGCAGGTATTCGACAAATGGGCAATAGATTTTGTGGGACCAATTAACTCACCATCAAAAGGTCAGGAGCGAGGTACATTATTATCGTGACAGAGTATTTAGCAAGATGGGTAGAAGCAGCACCAGTAAAATATTGCAGCGCCGATATAGCAACACACTTCTTGTTTGAGCAAGTGATCACTAGATTTCGATGCCCAAGGATTTTGATGAGTGACCAAGGAACTCACTTCATTAACATCACTATTAAGGCTATGACTGAGTAATTTGAAGTTTATCATCAAAGGAGTACACCATATCATCCTCAAGAAAATGTAACAGTGGAATCCTTTAACAAGATCCTCGAGAATGCACTGACAAAGATCTGCAAAGTCAATATAGATGATTGGGACTTGAAGATACCAAAAATACTATGGGCGTGCAGGACCACATGAAAAATATGATAGGGCAGACACCATTCAGATTGGTGTATGGACAAGAAGCAGTGGTACAATTAGATTTTTTGGTACCTAGTCTGCGTGTAGAAGCAATTACCAACATGACAGAGTGAGGTGCAGTACAGGAAAGGCTAATTCAGTTGATGATCATGGAGGAAGATACAATTCTAGTAGGGTTTCTCCAAGAAGTACAGAAATAAAGGGACAAATATTGGCATGACAGACATATAAAGAGAAAAAATTTCAAGGAGGGAGACATAGTCTTGGTGTACGATAGTAAATCTCTTCAGCACCTAGGAAAACTCAGAATTCATTGGTTAGGACCATACGAAGTAAATACTTTCACAGATGGAGGAGTTGTACAGTTGAAGGATCTATATGGAACATAACTCATAGGGATGATCAATGGGAGTCAACTGAAGCTGTATAGGGACAATTGACATCCTACCACTTAAAAAAAATTAAAAAATAAAAATAAATATAAAAACTAAGTAAGTGCAGCAACAGAGGGGTTACCGCACCGGACATCAAAAGATAGAAACAAAGGCATAGCACACCGAAAAGAGAATGACAACGCGCACTCGAAAATACTAGCGCGACGGAGAAAGGACCAACTATCACTAAAAGGCAGAAATGGCGGGTACGGAAAATAAGCGCCAATGGATGACAGCTATCAAAATTGAATGACAATAATTATTGATGGGACACCGCATTAATCGCGCCAAATGGCGACAGTAAGGAAATTCAATGGAAAATACACGGGAAGCGCCAATTCTTTCAAAACACAAGTTTGGTAACGTCTCCGAGAAGTTTCACATGATTCCTATATAAGGGAAGCATGTGAGGATCATAAGGGTTATTGTGAAATTGAGAAAAGCACAGAGCGATATAATATACAAGGAAGAGAGAGAGTTTGCAGAAGTTACAGAGCCAACTAAACTCGACGGAGAATACCCTTACCACCATGGCACCACCCAAGCTAGGAGCACCGAGCCAGGCCTACAAAAGACCTCAAAGAAAACTCAGAGCACCTCAGCAGCCACAAGAAAGAGAAAAGAAACCACCTCGACCTTTGGAATTCATCAACTTGGACAAAATCTCATCACCTGATATGGCACCAGGAAGCCCCACACCAGTGGTAGAGGAAACCCAACAGACCGCACCAGAGAGCATGGATATCAATATTTCAAAAGGAGGCCAGAGCCAGCAGACCCAGGATGCAGGAAATCCTTCACGCTCTGAAAACCCTGAAGAAGCCCCAAGGGTTAATGGGACGATATCAAATCAGGTAGAAATAGCCACACCAGAAAGATCACACATAGCCACACTGGAAAATCCACTGGAGGGAATAGTAGAATATGTCATCGGCCAGGCAGGGGAGTATGAAGAATATAGAACAATGGATGCTAGAACCTTGAGTCGGCCACCACAACAAAAGGGAAAGAAGCCAGTAGCAATATCATTGTGTAGGCAGGCTGTCGCAACCATAGTGTTGTTGCGCATTTCGGAAGGGTTCCATGTCATGACTAACCTGTTAGGCCACATGGAAAAACTATAGTACTCAAATCATGATGTGACTGACACAGACAAAATTTCGGAGTCTTTCGAGAAAATTTACCTGGATATTGTGGGTATAGGACACTTCGGAGAACCAATTAACCAACCAAAATAGTGGGCAGCCGGACTGGAAAAAACCGGGATTCTAGGCCTATTGGAGATCCTGCACTTTGGAAGGGGTCGGGTTGTAGCCAACTGTGTCAAGCAGATGATGGAAGTTACCCACGGAGGATACCTATGGGTGGAAGATCTTGTCTTGATAGACGTAGATCTCATTACATATATTACAGGGTTGCCACCTCGAGGGGAGACAATCATGCAGCTCCTCGATGACAAGACTTAGGAGAATGCATTGGACGAGGAAATGAAGAAGACGTATGGTACAGAAAGAGGGTCGCATGAAATCATAATTAGGTGCATTAGTGACGCAACAAAAAGGATGCCCACAAAAATCATGGCGTGCAATTTACTCAAGAAGTTTTGCAAGGAGGAATTCCTTGCCAAGGTCGTCGCAGCTGCAACACAATGTGTGGAGGGAACTATATTGAGTTGGGCCTTGTACTTGCTAAATCTGTTCCTGGAAGAATGCAAGGATGCGCAGGACCTGGGGACAAAATTTCACTATTCTTGGCTACTCGTCCTAATCGCCTTGGTCGAATGGAGGGAGCCTAAGTATACATACTTTGTCAAGAGATCCACTCATTGTCACATAGCGTAATACCTATCACTCGAGATTACTTCAGACGCCAAACACAAAAGTGAAAACGCAGGCATGTTCGCAGGGTACTACAACGACCTGCAGGAAAACATTGCCAACACTTGGGGGATTAGGCCAAAAGTGGTTGCGCAATATCAGGGCATAGCCAACTTTAAAGAGACCAAGCATGTGGTATGGATCCAAGCATGGAAGGATCCCGAGAATGAATGGCTACAATTGTGGTACTGCGTCAAGGAGGAGGACATAGAAATGGCCATCAAGGATTGGTACAATGACTAGAGGATTCCAGACTTGAATCAAGAGATGCCCACGAACAAGGAGGAGGATGCAGGGAAAGAAAAGACACCTACAGGAGACAAAACGATGCCCAAAAATCCAAGGACAGGTCAGAAACCGGCACAACATAAGAAAGGGGGTGTGGCCAAGAAAGGTACCCAGGTGGGGAAGAAGAACAACACCCAAGCATCGCAAGAACAGGAAAAGGATACTGGGACAGTACAGGGAACCACATCAAGTGCTACTCAGTAGGAGCAAGGCCAAACCAAGAGGCCAATCATACAGACGGGGGGTACACACAAGAAAACTAAGGTGCACAAAATACCACTAGAATATACGATCACGGAGGACGATGCGGACCTCGTGGCCCAAATGGTCCAGGATCGAACAATGGAGGATTTTGACGAAGCCTAGTGCCAAAGGGCCAAGATTCAGGAGGAGCTGGCAGACATGAGGCAGCTCCTCGAGCAAATCAAAGAAACACAGAGGGTCGACAGAGGAATAGAATCAGTACCCACAGCACCACGGACAGGAGCCAAGAATGGATTGAGAAAGTGAGATAGGATCTAGAAGACAACACAGTTGAGCCCGACGTTTCACGTTACACCCAACATGTTGTGCATGGATGAAATTATGGGTCAAAAACCCTTGAAATATTTAGCCCAAATACAGTTGGTAATGACTCGGATACCAACCAAGGCATTGTATAAACTGCAAGTCAATGTCACGCAGGAGGTACAGTCGTGCGCACACACAAACGCAGCATAACTACAACAAACAAAGAAAAGCAGAGAAGAGTTGGAATTGGTGCTCGAGCAGGTCAAGCTCAAGACCAAAGATGAAAAGGATCGCGCGGATAGGCTCAAGCAGGGATTGGTTGCAGCCTATGACAAAATTCCAAAAATTGCACAGACAACAGAGCTCACGACAATGCAGAAGATTGATCAAATTGTGCAGAAAATCGATCAATATAGGTAGGAGATCGAGAACCTCCGGGAGCAACTCATCCCTACCACTCCCCTGGAGGTGAAGGAAAAAAGGAAGCAGGAAGCAGCAACAAAGATAGAGGAGATGGAGCGACAAGTCCGTGCAGTTGTCGACTTGTTCGATAAAGCAACACAGTTATGGGCGAAGCTGGAAGAGGATCAACAGGTCCAACAATGGGACCAAGAAGAGGAGAAGATAAGCATAGCTATCCAGGACCTCAAGAAGAAGCAGAAGACGATGTCGATCACTGAACGCCTCAAAGGATTACAGGATATGAAGAAGCTACAAGCAGAACTCATCATCGCATAGACATAGAAAAAGGAGCGACAAGCTCAAATGGAACCTCTCCAAGAGAGGACAGCAGAGGTCATTGTGCAGGCAGAAGAGGAAAATTAGAACATGGAACAAACTCACGCAGAGTGCGTAGAAATGATCAGTGAGGAGACTACATCACAAGTATTGGACGTGCTCAAAGAATAGACAGTTCAGGCTCAATCACAATCAAAGGAACTCACAACGAATTTCCAAGCTCTCGTAGGAGCTATTGAAGAAGTGCACAAAGTTTAGGTGGCTCAAGATGAGCCACATGTCAGTGTTGGGGGCCTGTTGGATGCAAGCCGACTCAGGAATAAAGGTTATTTTTGGAGGAGAAGCATGCAAGGAGAAAAGAACATCTGGAAGGAGAAGCAGCATGTGTAAGAGAAGTGGTCAATGTGCGCATGCAAGGAATACCTAACGACACTAGGGTTAGGGGTTTTGTAATGTATTGTAATGGCTGATGAGCCAATGATATAAATAAGTAGTACTTAGAAGGAAAAAGAGAGAGGGAGGACAGAGGGGAGAGCCAGAGAGGGAAGAGATTTGTAATAACTGTACTAGTCTGTAAGCTCGTGAGCTAGGAAGCAGTGAGCGACTTGTTCCCAAGGGTTAGATCACAAGTTGAGGAGCCTGGTGCGATCTAGTCAGACTTGCAGGGATCGAGGAGCTTGTTGAGAGAGTAGATATAAGATTGTAAACAGGCGCGACATGATATATTACTGAACCATAATGAAAAGATTTAGAGCCAAATATTTGTGGATGTAGCCCATCAGGGGGTGAAGCACGGTAACACCTATGTTATGTGAATGAATGTGTGCATTTTTATGTCTGATTAATTGTTGAAGGTTATATAAATGAATTAAATAGTTAGATCTAGGATTCCACATGCATGAATAGAGTGACCGTTATAATTAGATGTTAGATCAAATGAATAATTATTATAGAGCACAACTGCATATCTCCACTCGTTACCAGGTTGCAAACGCCTGAGTATTGCAGCCACCCATAGAATTATCTCGGGTGAGACTACGCAGTACACTCTGTGTGTTGTGTTGTGTTCTGGTCTACCAGAGAGAACGATATTTTTAAAGGTATTTTGTTGGGAGCTTCTCAAATTTGAACCAAGGTCAATCTGTGATAGTAAGATAAAATCAGATTAACCCATAAAGAATCCTAAGTAAGACAAATACTAATACAAGAAGACTAGAAATCCAATAGTAACCATCAAGATTCTCCTTAAAGGTAATATATTAGGATTTTATTTGCACTGTAATGATTTAATGTACATAGCCTACATAGTGTTTATATAAGGAAATATATCTTACAGGTTAAATACCAGGCTTGAATGAACACTATACCCATTCAGATTATTGTTTTTCATGCAATCTTTGCTTCCTGTAAATGCATGGTTATTGTTTTAATTTTTTTTTTTTTTTGTACTCTAAATAATCTATATTCTCTGCAATATAACCATTGTATAATAATTAGCATATACTCTATGCATGTGAATTTAGAAAGGTTTTTTTTATCCTTCCTTCTTCTTGTTGACCCTTATAAACCAAATATTATATTACAAGATTGTCAAGATATATTTCTAAACTCCATCTCTTTGTTTTATTGTACTATACTATACTTGAGATAAAGGTATTCTATGAATGCATAAATTCTCTTTGTAGTAATTGTATCTATACCCGGAATCTTGTATGAATATCTCTATTTGCTATGACCCTTAATGTTTCAATAGTTTTTCCTTTTTGCAATAGAATCTATAACAAACAATACACATGTATACATTTTTCAGTTATAAGCAAACATTATATAACATTTCTTTCTACAACAAAATTTTTAATAAAAGAACATAGAAATGTATCCTCGAGTCTTTATCGAGTTCTGCAATGAATAGTAAATATTTTCTAATACAACTATCTTCCCTTTACTATCTGAAAATAAAAGGCAAGAATAACATATATGGGTTTTCTTCATAATTCTAGGAACAAACTAAGTAGAAAATCCAGTTTCTCCCAACCATAGACTAGAACAACCAAATCACTTTCTCGTGTCAACCTCAAGCCTAATCCAGTATTCCATAGGGACTTAAAATTTTAATAACCTTTTCGAGATAAATTAGAGCTTGACTCTTTCATAGAACCATCAAACTCAAAATCCTCATCACAATTACTCAACAACGTCTTGTCTCCTCTATACATGTCCTTCCTTGTCTCACCAAGGAGAATAATAGCTTTCCTAGGTCTTTTCCAAGTTAGCCTCAGCCCTAACCCTAGGTAATCTCCTTGGCATAACTTTATGCTAGCTTGTTCCATCACATCCCACATCTTTGGGAGTGGGTTTACACTTGTCCCCGTGGAAAATATTTACTCTGATGGTTTTTATCTCTTTTCACTCTCCCAAGGAATAATGAATTACTCTTTTTGTAATTGGATTTTCTAATCAATTTTTCTATATTTAAATAAAATAATATTTACAACCAATATCCATCATCATCAATGTTTTTGATGACATAATTTTAGCATAAGTGTTTTCTCAAAACTTCTTTAACATAAATAATCAAAATAAAAATGTTCAATGTTTAGAAATGGAGGGACATTACATCCTCCCCCCCTTAAACTAAACAATGTCCTCATTGTTCCCATCTGAGCATTTCAACTCTATAACAGGAATGCATAAACCTTCCTCATGGATTCTTCCATTTCCCAAGGGGCCTCTTCAATACCAAAGTGATTTCACTACACTTTAACATGAACGATGGATAAGTTTCACAACATAGTTTCCTTCATCTCGATAATGTGTAATGGTTCCACCTAGAACTCACCTAGTTCCACCTCAATCATATTCCAAATTAAAATATGAGTTACATCATGTACATAGTTTTTTAACAATGAAACATGAAACACATTGTGTACTTTTAACTTGGCTGGTAGTGCAATCTGAGCCCCAATCTCGCAAGCACTTCAAAAGGGCCATAGTATCGTGGTGACGACTTGGAAATTTTCCCAACTTGTAAGAATTGTTTATGGGTTTAAATTTTAGATAAACGTGATATACTACGTTG
>ML787365.1:1015564-1027617 GCA_009831015.1 Picea engelmannii
TCATGATAGAAATCTCGAGATATCCAAGGCTTCGTTGTGGTTCCTCTATATCCAAGAAATGTCGAGGAAAATTCATGCATTTTTCTCTGCTCTGGTTATCCCATTCAATGGTTTTCAAGGGTTACTATATTGTTAATAGACAACATTATCACTATTATATTCGAGTAGCATTTCCTCTTTGAAACTCACAGCTCCCCTCTTGAGCATTTTTATGGTGTAATATGTGTGTGTGTGTGTGTGTGTGTGTGTGTGTGTGTGTGTGTGTGTGTGTGTGTGTGTGTGTGTGTGTGTGTGTGTGTTACTTCTAGAATCTAATCAACTCGTTTCTTGAACATGTTAAATAAATGGAGTTGGTATGTACTAAAACGTGGTTATGGTAATTCTTGGATACAAACCGATTCGGGAAGAAAGGTTATTTTTGGACGAGAAGCATGCAAGGAGAAAAGGACAGTTGGAAGGAGAAGCAGCACATGTAAGAGAAGCGGGTGAGGCATGCATGCAAGGAAGACCTAACGATGTTAAGGTTAGGGTTTTTGTAATGTATTTTAATGGTTGATGAGCCAAGGATACAAATAAGTAGTAATTAGATGGAAAAAGAGAGAGGGAGGATCAGAGGGGAGAGCCAAAGAGGACACAGAGGGCAGAGATTTGTAAGAACTATACTAGTTCGTAAGCTAGTGAGCTAGGAAGCAATGAGCGACTCGTTCTTGAGGGTTAGATTGCAAGCTGAGGAGCCTGGTACAATCTAGTCAGGCTTGCAGGGATCGAGGAGCCTGTTGAGAGAGTAGGTCTGATATTGTAAATACACGCGGCGTGACATATTACTGAACCATAATAAAGAGCTTGAGAGCTAGATATTTTTGGACGTATCCCAAGAGGGGGTGAACCATGGTAACACTTGTGTTATGTGAATGAATGTATGCATATCTATGTATGATTCATTCTTGAAGGTTAGATAAATGAATTAAATAATTAGATCTGGGATTCCACGTGCATGAATAGAATGATTGTTATAATTAGATGTTATATCGAATGAATAAAGATTACAGAGCACAACCATATATCTTCACTCATTTGTAGGTTGCAAACACCTAATTATTGCAGCCACCCATAAAGTTGTCTCAGGTGAGACTTCGCAGTACACTCTGTGTGTTGTATTTCCTTCTGGTCTACCAGAGGGGCCGATAGTTTTAAAGGGATTTTGTTGGGAGCTTCTCAAATCTGAACCAAGGTCAATCTGTGATAGTAAGATAGAATCAGAATAATTCATAAAGAATCCTAAGTAAGCCAAAGACCAATACAAGAAGACTAGAAATCCAACAAATGGTTATGTTTTCAGTTGGTGGGAAGAAAATGGGATTGACTACGTGATATTTGTGGAAAACATGTCAAAGGAATGTTAGATAGGACAACAACATGTTGAGAGAATGAGAATATAAAAGGGAATGTTGAGACCATGGAATCCAACGAAGGCAGACATAGAGAGATGGTTGAAGACAAAGGAGCTAGAGTTTGCACAGAAAGATAACAGAAACCTGAAGTTGACACCGCGTAAATATTTGGATAAGTACGTATGTAGTGACTTGCATGAAGTCTTTTTTTGTGATTTCTCGCATATATTGTAGAAGTGGATAAAAATATTGAGAGACAACCATCCTACAAATTGGATCAGACAACTAGAGTGGAATCCTAAAGAGATTGCGTAGTTACAACAAGTTAATAATAAGTTTACGTGTGTAGTAGATTTTTGGTTAGACAACATTGTTATAGGATTTATCATAGAATTTGCAATAGATACAACAAAGTCTTACAGTGCAGCTGAACAAGTGTTCTTGAAGGGACCTCGAGGTAGGTACATTAGATCATTATATACTTCTATTAAGATATTACTATATAAAAAAGGTGTAATGAAAATGGATTCAGATAGCTAGACTTCCCTGCGTGCATGGGGGAAGGGGGGAAGCACTAACAGGAGAAGAATAAATGGAAGGAAAAGTGGATAAAAGAAAGAAGGAGGCCTTGGACCCAATTATGATGGACGAAGAACAGATCAAGCAAATCATGGTAACTGATGGAAAGACACGTAGTGGAGTACCCTACCAATATAAGGTAAACACCAAGAAGAGAGTTGTAGCCACGAGGGAAGGCTTGGAAAGTGATGAAGAGGAGGTAGAGGATCTTTGGGCTGTGGAGCAGATTGAGGAAATCCTACACGCAACATATGAGAGGAATACGAGAGGTCCAAGAGCGGGAATAGAAGGCAACACTCCTATCCATGTTAGTGTCAGTGTGGAACCCATAAACCCATGTCCGACTAATACACCAATAAGAACACCACAATTTAGACAACCGAATTCCGGGAGAAGGAAGACAACAAGAAGTACATCTACACAAGGAACAACAACTAGGGGAGCCAGTTTAGGAAACATTAGTCAAGTATCTACACCATGCGAAGGTATTAGTTCAACATTCAAGATGGCAGGACATGATCCCACCATCAGGTTACCATAATTCAAAGGAGAGACGTCGGAGGACCCAAAGAAGCACATGTTTATCTATGAAAATATCTGGAAGTGAAACAGATCACAAACGAGGACACTAAACTTGCATAGTTATCTATCAGGCTAAGAGATCACGCACTAGATTGGTACATGAGTTTAGTTGTAGACAGTCCATCAAGGACAACCAGAACGATTGTAGATATCAAGAAGTTGTTGATAAATGAGTTCTAGAAGCCTAGTTCAGAAGATCAATACATGAATGAGATGATAGAGATTAGAAAGAAACTAGGAGAATCTGTATGGGAGATTGACCAGATATTCAAACAATTGAAAGGGAAGCTAAAATATGTCATGATGGATATGCATCATAGGCATATGTTCCTCAATTCCCTGCTACCACACCTTAAATATCCGTTGTGACAACATAAGTTTCAGAAATAGGCAGAGGCTCTATAGGAAACCTTACAACCGAAAGAGAACCATTATCAGAAGACAGATCCAGCCATAGAGGAGCTGAATGAGGCTCTGAAGAGCTTAACATTCCAGCTAAACCAGAACAAAGGCAAGGACAAAAGAGAAGTTGTTTGGTGTACCACATGTAGGATAGAAGGACACCATAAGAATGAATGTCCAACATTCGTCTAGTACATGGCAGCAGGAATTCCAAACCCATTGACAACAGGAAGACTATGGTGTGATATCTGTAAGAAACGGGGACATGATCCATATCACTGCCCAATGATGCAGAAGTACCAGACAGTATTGCAAATTTTGCAAGTCAATAGACCATGATGAAAAAGATTGCAGAACCATGGACCTCATGAGGGAAAGAACATCAGATGCATATAGGGTGTAGGTAGAAATGATGATTGGGCAATTTGCACCATAGTTTAACTAAGCACCATCCATGTATAACACTGTCCAGCAGCAGTAGAACACTATGAAAAAATAATATAACAGTGTGCAGCCACAGTACAATACCATGCAACCACACTATAATCTCGCACAGTATAACCAGGCACCTTAGTATAATGTGCCATGAGGGGATTGAGTTGGCTACAGAGGTGGAGGAAGAGAAAGAGTAGGATTTGGAAGACACATAGGACTAGTGGTATGCCAAAATTTTCAACAACCAAGACACTATGCAAGAGAATTTCCACTTCCACGAGCGACCTGTATGTATTGTTGCGCATCAGATCATGACACGGAAGAATGTCTGACACTATTAGGGAAGATCCAAGAGAAGAGAAATCATAACAATTAGAATGTTCAGTGGAATTCGGCAGAAGCGAGGGATGAAAGAAGAAACATCAACATAGTTATGCGGGGAGGAGCTAAAATAGGAAACGATGCAAGACAAGAGACAACACAACACCAATGGGTGGAAAAGAATGTCGAACCAAAGTAGTTTGATGCGCAGAACGAAAAGGAGATATTCAAGCAATCTACAAAATAATTTATGAAGTCAGACATTGCATCGACATCGATTGTGCAGTATAAGAAGGAAGTATTAGCGTACGAGATGCCTCCATCGCTAAATCACACCAAATAAACACAACCACGGGGACAAGTAAGTACGATTAAGGGTTTTTTGAAATCATGTGTTAGAATACTAAATGATCCATCCTATGTTAAAGTATTACAAAATATGCTAGAAACATGTAACATAGAGGCAAAAGGAAAGATAGAACAGAAAACAGTTAATCATCTGCATATAAGGAGGACAAATATGGAATTTAGACTAAACACCAACATTGGAGATTTCAACATGGGAGATATTATACTGGATTTAGGATCCTAACTAAATGTGCTACCCAAGAAGACATGGAAATGTATGGGAGAACCCGCATTAGGATATTCACCTGTTCAATTGAAACTAGAAAATAAACACAAAGTTCTACCATTTGGAAGACTAAAACGAGTGACAGTATATCTGGATGGAGTGCACACTAAAGTTGACTTCGAAGTAATAGAAATAGTGGATGGCACAACACCTTATCCAACATTGCTTGGCTTGGATTGGGCATTTTATAACCAAGCCATAATCAACTTAAAGACGAGGAAGATGACATTCGAGTCAGGAGATTATAGAGTCATTGCGCCATTGGACCCATCCGAAGGGGAAAGGTTTGTAGAACCTACTTGCTTAGACCTGGAGGAAATTAACCAGTTGTATAGAAAAACTGAGTGAAAAGAAGATTATGTGAACCCAATTGTAGATGGGGTACTCAGTTGGAGAAGCATCACCTCATGTGCATCAAATTCAGATACGGGCTTAGAAAACTGGTAGTAGAGGTTACATGAAGTCTCCACAAGAATATGTGAAAGAATAGACTGCGCAGTAAATGTTGATATTATGGTAGCTTCGGGAGGTATGAACCTCTATTGTGACCTCTGACGAGATTAGAATATTCTAGAAGGAAGAAAAGAAGTAAAGGAAACCCTAGACGAGATGTCGGCTACATAAATATAATTAATATGAATTAATTAGTACCCAGAAGGAGAAGTCAGCCCAGGAAATCCTGCCATATTACTATAAATACATGGCGCCAGTTTCTCATTTTTCACATTCTCATAATTGCAGAGAGCCAGTTGTGCGCACTATAGTTTGGCAGCTTTGTGGGCAAGTTCTGGGAAAGGTGTTGCACCAGTTTCTGGGTGGGACTATCTGATCAGCTTTGGTTACTTTTCTTGCTTAGTGCATTAGCCTTGATTGGCTATTGATTTCTACCAATATTCTTCTCTGTCAAGGTC
Source organism: Picea engelmannii (assembly GCA_009831015.1). Taxonomy (NCBI): domain Eukaryota; kingdom Viridiplantae; phylum Streptophyta; class Pinopsida; order Pinales; family Pinaceae; genus Picea; species Picea engelmannii. The sequence continues at coordinate 1,020,820 of ML787365.1, forward strand.
AAGGTGCTCGAAGGGTGGCTTAGGCCTATGGTTGGGTGACAATAGTGATATTGTCAATGGTAAAATGAGCACATCCTTTCATATTCTAATAGGTTATGGGCCCACACCTCCTTCATTCAGACTAAACGTTGGAAGGAAGCATAGCCTCTAGGATATTGAGCTCATTGAGGAATTGTCGCTAGGGTTACTAGCAGGAGCAGCTTCCAAAGACACTGTCGCTAGGGTTACTAGTAGGAGCATCTTCCAAAGACACTAATCTCAGATCCAACACCTTGTGATGGAGCATCTCTCTCAAAAAGAAGATATCCAAATGCGCCCTAACTCAACGCACCTTTTGGGTCTCTTAGAAGACAGAAACGATGAATTTTAAGTTTTGGATCAAGGCATGACCAGTTACCAGTCAACCAAAGACATGAGTGAAATGATCAGTCTTTTACACTACTCAACACTTACTGGAACGATTGAATATGACATGTGGATAATCAATAGTGGAGCTTCTATGCACATGACAGGAGATCTAGCTAAACTCTCAAATATAAATGAGAAGAAGACCTCGTACAAGGTAGAGATTGGAGACAAAACCACTTACCTCGTGGAAGGATTTGGACAAGCCTCCATCAAAATGAAAACAGGTAACTATGTTCACTTAAGCAATTTTTTATATGTACCTAGTTTAGAAAAGAATCGTGTATCGTTATCTTGCCTAGAAGACAAAGGAAACATAATAGCTTTCGTGGATGGAAAGGTGTTATCATGGCATAAAGACTCCAGCATAGAGAATGCTAGGGTTATTGGAAGTCATGAAGGAAATCTGTATAGACCACTAGAACAAAATGAAGAAGCTCTTGTACACAACGAAGTCAACCCCAATAAGCTTTGGCACAGAAGGTACTCTCACATTAACTATCAAGCATTACCCTTTCTCTAGAAAGTAAATATATACTACTGTGGTGTACAAGATCATGAGGTGCATAATTTTCTTCGTGGGGTTTTAGTTTTCGTGATTCATAGGAAATTACATAATCATTCTACAATAACACTCCCCCTAGTCCTTCCTTTGAAGTATCAGTACAGACCAAAAAGTACTTATGTGGATATGCTATCCTCATAATAGGTTCTCTTGTTAACAATTGTTTTAGCTTTTCAAATATTTCTTGACATTTCTTAGTCTATTTAAATAATTCCCTTTTCCTACAATGAGGTTATTGGATACACAAGTTTTGAAAACCCCTCTATGAATCTACGATAATACCCTATGATTCCCATGAAAGATCAGACATATGAAACATATTTTGGCACTGGCCAATATAGGATTTCTTTGACCTTTTCTAGGTCAATTGAAATCTCTTCTCCTAAAATTACATGCCCCATATGTTGTAGCTTATCCTAGAAAAAATCACAATTACTAAACTTGGTGTACAATTGATTTTCTCAAAGTATTTGTAGAATGAGTCTTAAGTGTTCTTCATGTTCTTCTTTAGTCTTCGAGTAAATCAATATATCATCTATGAACACTATTAAAATATTTTCTCAATACAATGTTCATTATAGACACAAATGTATCATGTGTGCTTGTTAATCCAAAAGGTACAACTACAAACTCATAATGTCCATATCTAGTTTGAAAAGCAGTTTTATGAATGTCTTCTTATTTAATCCTAACCTAATGGTATCCCGACCATAAGTCTATCTTTGAAAATATCTTATCTCATCTGGCTTGGTCCAACAAGTAATCAATGTGGGGTAAGGGATACTTTCTCTTAATCATCATCTTATTAAGTCGTATGTAATCAATACACAACCTAAAAGATACATCATTCATTTTAACAAACAAGACTGGTGCTCCCCATGGTGACACACTAGGTTTGATGTATTGTTTATCCATCATCTCTTAAAGCTACATTTTAAGTTCAACCAACTCTAGTGTACTCATTCAGTAAGGTTATGTAGACACCGATGTTGATCTAGGTACTAAATCTATGGTAAAATCTATGTCCCTTCTAGAAGGTAATCCTGCAATTTCTTCTGGAAACACATCCTGAAATTCTTGTAGTATAGGATCATTAGCTAACAAATTTTTAACCACCTAATTCTTTCTTTCAGATATTTGCACAACATATATCCCACATCCTCTCCTTGCATTCCTTTTTAACTATAAAATAGAAATTTATCTTACTGACACACCTCGAGGTATTCCTTTAATTGTTTTTCCTTTACCGGATTTATCTATATCGTTACAAGTTTTGTTGCGACAGTTTACAAAAGATGAATTATTTTCCATCGAGTCCATTCCTATGAGTAAAACATAAGATCCTAATGGAAATATGTTTAAACCTACCTTGGTCTCCATTTCATCATGATGCAGGAGCATCAATCCAACTCATCAATGCGTCAACGAGCCAGCGCATCAGCGCACTAGGAGGGAGCGGATCCCAAAGAGAGAGGCGTCAACCTCTCATTTTGAACTTGAATTTAAAATTTTAATGTAATTCAATGAGAATTAATGTTTGGAGGATTAACAAAAGCCGATCCCTATAATTGTACAGGTTGCATGTGAAGTCTCCTTTAATGGTTGACAATTAGGTAGATCTAGATCCAATTCGGACTAGATAGAAATTAAATGTAATTTAATCTAAATAGCTGGAGGGAAGGCTCAAAGATCCCCTCCTTTGTAAAAATATATTCGTAAACCTTGTACAGAAGCATTTAGTATCAATAAAAAAGTAGATTTCCCTACATATGATTCTTATGCAGAAAACTCTGAGAAGCTAGTGCAAGGAGTTCACTTGAAATCTATTTCAAGTTCAAAAGAGAGAGTGTCAGGTGGGCACACCAGAACTATTCAAAATATCAGTAGGAAAATTTGTGCAAGTGAAAGCACACCAGAGTTGTTGAACACTTTGAGGAAGGATCTAAAAGGATTGCATTAAGCAGGCGCAAGGACTGCGTGAGAAATCTGTTTGAAGTTTTGTGAGAAGGAAAAGCATCAAGGAGGAAGATCTAGAAGGATTGCATTGAGAAGGCACAAGGACTGCTCTAGAGGTTCCATTCATCTGAGTGGAGAAATATCTGAAGGAAAGAGTTTGAGTGTCAGGAGGGAACGAGAAACAGTTAAAAGAATAAAGGGATGGGACCCTTTGGAATTTCGGGTTGTTACAAAGCTCGGGATAAATAGTGAAAGTGTGCACATGGACCCTACAATTCATGCAAAGGCATGTGTAGGTGAACTTGTTTGAAATTTTAAATCTCAGGAGGGAAATAATTACAGCAGACGCAGTCAAAGGTTGAGTTGTTTGGAAGCTCATAGAGATCCTTCATTGGAAGGAAAGTTGAAGTAGTAGCAGAGGAGGAGAAGCAACGATCGTTGGATCATTTGCGGAAAGAAATCTGGACCATTAGATCTCCATCCAGATAGGAGAAGGAGTGCACGGAGGAGAATAGATCCCAACTATTGGATCTGAGCACAAGGATCGACAACCGTCAGATCTAGGTAATTTGCATGAGCGTTAATCTTGGAAGTCATTTGGACTTTGGCGTTCAAAGGTTTTTCCTGTTTGGATGCTTAAGGAAACAAGTCTCTTGAAGTCTCAAAGCCCGAAGTTTGTTTGGGGCATCAGATGTGAGGCCACATCTCAGTAGATGGAGTATGGTCCATAATTTTTGGTTATCCGACAAAGTTTAGGAGTAGGCACAAGAGGATACAAGTTTCCCAAATTCTTGGGGAGCCGAAGTGAATCGGGACCATCCATCAGTAAGGATGTGTGTTATCAAATCGTGAGGTTTGAGAGCCCTATTTTTCGAGAGAACAAAGGCGTGGAGTGTTCAAAACTCCCAAATCTATGAACAACGGAGTGAATCCTAGTCGTTTGTGCCAGGGGTATGTGTCAGTAGGTCTAGAAGTTCAAAAGTATATTACTCCGGAGAACTGACACTCCGAAGGAAACTAGATATAAGTTAGCAAGGGGCGAGAAATCCTGAAGTCTCGAAGGTCAGAGTTAATATCACCTGTCGATTTAAGTGGTACACGTGGAGCGTAGATGGAGGCATCTGGTCGTTCAGAGTTCGGAGGTTAAGTAGTGTTGAAACAAGAATATCCCCGAACTCTTGAAGCCCGAAGTAAATGTGATTTGTCCAATTGTCGAGACAGGAGAACCATAGATTTGAGCGTCGCGTTACTTCGGAATTCGATGCTCCATGAGGTAACGAGTGTTAGCTACTCATAATTCTCGAAGGCTGGAGTGTCGGTAGAAATTGTATTCATTGGTCATGGGGGAGGTGTTGACCTTTGATCTGGGAGCCCTCCAGAGGTTCGTTAGTTTGGTGTTCGAAGGCATTGTGACTTGGAAAAGGCAGAACCCTGAAACCCGAATAGTCAAAGGATTTATATGTCGTAGATCTCAGTGGATATTTAGAGTCATTGATTTGAAAGGGAATTTGGTGCTCCATCGATTCGTCGTTCGAGAGGAATGCATCGTTTTTCAGTTAAAACTCCCAAAGCCCAAAAACTCCCGATAGGCACCCTGTGGTTAATTCCGCGGTCATATGGTGTTTTGGCTGAAAAAAAAGGGGATAGGGCACAAATTAGAGAGAAAAAGGACATGTGTAAAGTGTTTTTGGGGCTCAACGAAAGCTCGAGAGTTGATCCAGCTCCCGACATTGAGTGATCCTAGACCAAGAGGTCGAGAAGACCCCAGGAGGGGGTGGGGGTCTGCATCAGGCGGTATCAAAGCCTGTTTTTGTCTATAGGCAACAAGAAAGGGGAGATAGAAATAGAGTATTGATGCTTTGTGTGTGAAGATTATTTTCAAGTGTGTGGAAGAAAATAGAAAGCTAGGAGGGTTGCAGGAGAAATCTAGGGGTACTCACAGTTGCAAAGTAGGAAAAGAAGACAACCATATGGGTTGAAAGGAGAATAACTAGTTGTGTTCTTGAAAAAGAGGAAATCCTATGGAGATATTGAGGTGATCAGTTAGAGTACAACATCCAGAGAGAAAGGTGTGCTCAGGAGATGGAGCGAGTGCAAGGTGTGCACCTACACTCAACATGAGTGTAAAATCTCAGATAAGGTTTTAGCAGGTGAACTGTAGTATACCTAGGGAGGTACCCAATGGGAATGTGATTATGTACTATTAGTGGAAGTCATTTAATATATGAGAATTTGGTCATTCAATGTAAGGTGGACTAGGTCCACTATATTAATAAAGGCCCACTATGGTAGTTAAATGTAATAAATGTGAGAAGGTTCTCTAAAAGGTTCCTAGGAGATAGAGAGAGATATATAAAGAAGTGTAAGAAATGTAATGAAACAAAGTGAAGAATATTGTAAATGTATCAAGCATTTCTTGAGGAGTGTTATCCTTCCTTAAGGATTAATATATGGTGTTACCCTACTTCAAGGGTTTTGTCTACATTCTTGTCGTCATTGTTGTGGTGAATGTTTGGTATTTATTTTTGGTTTATTGTAGATATTTATATTCATATCTATTCAGGTACTTTACAATTGGTATTAGAGCACTTTCCTTGGCTGAAAGTGTGGGGTAAATGCTTTTATTTTTTGCAAATTTATTTTTTCGAAAAAAAAGGGTCAAGACATTTCGAACAATTTATATAGGTTTTGGTGAAAACATTTCAAACAATGGTTGTATATATGAATTACTCTCATAAAAAAACCCAAGTTAAAAAAAAAAAAAATCATCTGAAATGGAGTCTGGGAAGTCAAGTTATTTGCATTTTAAAATCTGCAAATTTTCAGGGTTTTTTTTTCCATGAACGACCGCATGATTTTTCTGATTTCTATAGCATATGAGGCTGAATTTTTCAAAACAAAATTGCATATCTTATTTCCTCTCACAATTTCATCCAATTTCAAAAAATAAATCATCCAAATTGGAGCTTTGGAAGTGAATATATCGTTGATTTAAAATCAGTTATTTTTTGGGGTTTTTCGTGACAATAGCGGGGCTGTAGAGTTCATAACTTTTCATAGGGTGCTCAGATTGTTGCCAGATCAATGTCATTGGATAAATTATTTTAAGATATTTCTTTTCGTATATTTTATGTGGTGTTTCTAATGGTTATTTCCTCTCAAACCCTTGAATAAATTCTACAGATGACGGAAGCATTCAAACCCCAATCGTATGACACATTGTATGGCACATTGCATGATAGATTGCATGACCTTGCAGACAGCCTCAAGGAAAGTTTTTGTAGTATTCAAGATTCATTGGATAGTATGCAAGAGACATTTCTTATGGCAGAAATCAGGGATGAATATAATCAAGAAATATATGCTAGTATGATTTTGAGGCCGGTTGTGATGATTGGTATATGGATAGTTGTCATTTCTGGGATGACAATCAATTCCATATTTTATTTGATGACTCTACTCCACCTTCTGTATAGAACATCAATGTCACACATCAGGAGCTAGTTATGATTACCAGTGTCCGTCCTGCATATTCTACAATGGTATTTTTCCTTCCTGATTCAGCTTTGATCCTCTCCCACTATGTGGATGGATATTCTTATTTGGATCCACATGATAGGTTTCAGTATTGGGAACATCATTTTCAGTTCGTTATTGGGTGTCAATATCTTCCGTGTGGAGTTCACATGAGCAATTGGAAATGGGGTCGTGGTTTACAATAGCGGTTGGACTACTTCAGCATAGTGGCTTCCATTTCTTAATGGGACCCTGGTTCTCTAGTCTACTTTAGCACTATGGTCCACACTTATCCATGGGACCCTGGTATATGGTTGTACATAAAGCGTTGAGGACAATTCTTTCATAAGGGGGGT
>ML787365.1:1029261-1044844 GCA_009831015.1 Picea engelmannii
GACACTTGTCACTCCCTGGTTGTGCCACGTGTCACTTTGCTGACGTGTTCTGTTGACGTGTGTTGGATCGACGGTCTAGATCGCTTGTTATCCAATGGCTGTGATTAACTCGTGAAATCGCATATCGCGATTTTGGGGTTTTCGTGGTCATTGTTCTTTGCCTATTGAAATCGCGATCCCCGATTCTCCGATAAGGCCTCCTCGCTGCCACGCATCCATGTGAATGAACGGTCCAGATCATGTCGGTATTTCACCTTGGCTTTTCCCGATGGTATATCTCCCTTGCAAATTCTGTCTAATCTGAAGGCCCTCGTTCTTTCGGGAAATTTGAATGAGATCCTGTGGTTGTGAATCTCTGTCTTCCTTCTCTTCTGCAAATTCCTGTATCTTGAGCTTTGCCTTTGCTGCGCGCGTTTTCTTCACCGCTGTTCCTCCTGAGCTTTCACGTCTGAATCCCCAAGGTACTTTTATCCTTTTTATTCTACCATCTCCATTGCTGTACTTGCCATCAATGACAAGCATACGCTACTTGGTAAACATTTGCCAACAGGGAGTTCTTGTGAGAGTACTTGTTCTTGTGGTTCTTGTGAGAGAAGAAGATTGGTGGTTAGTGGATTTGGAAACCCTACTACTACTTGGTGTGCTTGGTGTGGAAAATATAGAGGGAGACTGTATGGTTTAGTCTTGTCCAGTTGTGAGATGCAAATGTAGGTTCCAAAGAGGACTTGTCAATGTGTATACTTGCTAGTTATGGATCTTTGGTGGAGTGATTGTCTTTGTTTGGGAGTGATTCCTAGATAAGAGGAGTTGATGGCTAGGGTTTTTATTTACAATGGATGCCTAAATAGGGTTTGGAGAGAAATACTTGTACCATCTTATATTAATTTGTTGGCATATACTTGTAAATTCATTTATGTTTATATGAAGCATGTCTCACTGTCCAAACTTTGTGTACTTGCAAATAAAAATTCATTGTATGTTGTCATGATGGTTGAGTAGTTTCTAGAGCTCGTTATGCATGTTGATTTTACATAACAGTGAACATATTTCATTAAATGATTTTTTGAACATATAGAAGATAAGTGGGCCAATCTATGGTAGTAAATCCATTGTAACAAGTAATTTTCAGATCTATTATATGTTGGAAATTGTTCCCTAAGTACTGCAAAAATATTTCCCTTGAAGTACATTTGTTCAGGTTTTATTTTCTTGGGACACCTTATGTATTCGGTTGGAGAAAAGTGAAATATATTCTATTCCAATATATATTTCAAATTCATCCCTAAGGTAGAAATATCATAGGGAATAGATTCGGGGAACTGTTGAGGGGTCCTAAATCCATTTAACTCAACAGCAGGAACCAAACCCGTCATCAAGGCCCAATTAGACTCTACAGTGTTTGATAGTGGAATGGTTCTCCAGATCTTGTGATCCGACCAATTAATGATGGGATTTACTTAGTGGTTTGCAAGATATCTTCTCGCGAAAAATACTCCTTCAGTTTGAACGTTCTCTTTTTGTATTTTCTCTTATAGGTGGGTTTGATACAATATAGGTGTTGGTATAAACCAACTAGGTAACAAATGGGAAAAGCTTAACTATTCAAGAAGTCTGAGCTAGGGATAACCCTCGTGCTCAAGCATGCAGACAATGATTCTTACACCTACGAAAAGCCTAGTACTAATGCATCAACTTGTTGGTGTTCCAATTATTCACTGAGATACAAGTATCAAAGAAAACATACATGCAATAAACGATGGCAAGAAAAATAGTTTCCTTATCTCTAATCACACATTAACACAATGATTTTCTTTCCATCATGAGAGACAAGAATTATAAAAAATATTGAATTAGATAACTTATCAACAGATTCAGAAACTCTTACTCATTACAGCATCTATTCCTGAGACAAATTCGAAAGTAATTCCTCCTTAGATCCAATCACACACACTTTCGATGAAAAAAAGAAGTTTGTCTCTGATCCTAAACATGACTTCTCAATTAAGGTAGTTCGGAAATACTTCTTTACAATTCCAAAAAAGACGGTCTTTGCAAAACCATCGACCCTTTAAACATATAGAAACTGCACATTTATCAAAGTTGCAGAGGCTCTCATCCATCTGGGACTGAGACTTAACTCTACATTAACAATTGTAGAACGACTAATTAACTTGACTAAAACACTGCTGGAGTACAGCCATGTATACTTTACACTTGACTTAATAAAAAAGAGTGGTTCTTACCACACATAGAATGCCACTTATTGATTTAATCTAAAATGGTTCTGGAATTGATTAACTAAAAATTGTTACTGTCTCTGAGACTGGACTGATGCATGCACTAGATGAACTGTAATTGTAGCAGAAACTTATTCGAAGTGACAGAGATAAGTACTGCATTGATCACGATGTGCACACACATTGTTGGAGGCCACTGGAGACAACTAGACGTGCAACGTAAAAATCTCCCGGAGTGACATGGTGACCTAATGTCATATAAGCACGTGATTGCAGAAGTTGTTGAGAGTGTTTTGGGTCCACACCGCTCTAACTCACACAATCCACCACAAGTTACCACATACCTCATAAGCTATACCATGGTTTCAATTGCGAGACCTCTCTGGAAAATTAACGTTCGAGCATTTTTCATCCCCGCAATGAAGTGTAACTATCGATCGTGTTGAAATTTGTGATATGGGTAACCCTATTATTTTAGGTCCACTACTAAAGATTCTATCCATCTGCCATATTAAAACCTCCCTAGACATACTTAGCGATGGCGCAAATTTCTTAGAGCTCAAGAGCTTTTGAACGCGGAGCATGAATATCTCCCAAAGTGACTTTCTCTCGAAGTGACGTGGCAGTCTCTCGCCACTTTGGCACTTTGGAGTTCGAGAGCTTCTGAATGTTGTGCTTGGAAATCCCTCAAAGGACGATCTCATGAATCTGATGTGGCGGCCATATGTCATATCATTGATGTGTCATGGAAAGAAGGGTGACATGTGTCACATGGAAATGGGCGAATGACGCAACCAAATGACCTGGAATGAGTGCCATGTGTCTCAACTGATGGTTTCCACGTGCTTTAGGACTTCAGGCTTCGGGAGTTTTGGATTATGAAGCATGAATTTATCTCGGAGTAGTACGGGCCCAGAGTGACGTGGCAGTCTCTTGTTACTTCGACGTTCGGGAGTTTCTGGATGTAAAGCATGAAAATATCCCGAAGTGATGATCTCGCGAAGTGATTAGCCAGTGCTTATCGCTAATTAAATCGAGCTTAATCCTTGTTTAACATTAAATACTTTGGGAGTTTGATACTTTAGTGATTGAAACAATGACAATTTTGGATGCTTGAACGTCGAAGTCGTGGAGTGACTTTCCTAATGCCTTATGTTAAACCTTGCGTGATTCTAGACCCCTGAATGGATGAGAGTTGTTGATATAATTGGCCTATTGGATATTTACCGTTGAAAAATTACCCTGTCTGATTGACAATCCAAGTCCAAAAATAACCGCTCTGAATTGTTACGTTTTATCCACGGGTGTTTCCTGTGAAAAAAAAGGGCTCGGTCACAAGATCTGGTCAGATCACAATAGAAAAAGAAATGCGTGAAGACTCAATCAAGAAAGAAACGAATAAGAACCAAATCACTCAGTAATGGGAAACAAACTTAACCAACCAAAAGAGGAAACGTTTCTTTGTTGTTATGAGTTTTTTATGAATGCATGAGTTATACTGTGAATGAATAAATTTGTGAAGGGGTGAATAAGTTTCAATTGTTTCTCTTCCTTAATCTTATGCAAGGAGTGCATATTGTATGCAAGGAGTGTGTTTAACATAGACTTTGACTCAAAAAACTCAGGAGAAATAGCTTGGGTTTTCTCGTGAAACAATGCGAAGATCTATTGCAAGGAGTGCATAGATCCAGAAATCGACTAAGTGTTGAATTAGCCCTCTAAAGAGTCAAAGGGTTCAAGAAACAAATCTCAAGAGAGATAATGGGAAGAAATCTTCAAACGGAGAGAAGCTCTGAAGGTTTAAGGAGTTATAGGCCAAGATCCCTTCAGGAGGAAGCAGAGTCGGTCCAAACTGTTAGATCTGGAAAACTGCATGGAAGTTAGCCATGAAGCATTTCAGTATTTCATGGTTAGGAGGGTTTGAAGTATTGAGGAGTGGGATAGTTGAAGGCCAAAATCACGAAGTGATCCTAGCTGTTGGCTACGAAGGGGATACGTGGCAATGGATAAGCTAGTTTGAGGGGGAAGAGCTCTGGAAGAACTTGTGTGAAGCAAGGCGCAATCTTTGCGAAGTCACAGAGAGTGGAGTAGATTTGGACAGTTGGATCTAGAGAGGGAACGTGGTGAATATCCACAAGTTTTGGAAGAAGAACCCTTCAGAAGGAACCGAGGACAGAACATCTGAAAACGCCCGAAGGCCGAGGTGTCGAAATCCATCTTAGTCGCCCTCTTGGACAGGACATGTGGAGCCTTGAGATTTATTGTGGAGGTTTGACACTCTGTGAGAAAAGGATATAGGAATGTCTGAATCTCTCAAAATTCGAAGTCTCGAAGTGGACCTAGGCGTTGATTTGGGTGGATGCATGGCGCCCGATCTAGAATTTCAGGTATGCAGTACTCCGGGGAAAGCTGGAGGTTGGAACATTGGGAACTCCTGCAACGTGGAGTCCCGAAGCAGATATCGCTTGTTGGTTGTGAAGGGGGGACATGGACCGTTGATCTGGTTTCGTTTAGAGTCCTAAAGTTGCAAAGAGTCCAGGACGCTAAGCCCCAGTTCATAGCCCCAAGTCACATGCAAAGAGGGGCTAGAGGAGGGAGCTAGTGCCCGAATTTCAAGTCTATAAAAGCACTAAATAAGGGGCGGTCTCGAGTTCCATAAGACCTACACCTAAAAGACAAAAAAGGTCATGTGTAATTTGTTCCAGGGGCTACTAAAGGCCCGAAAGAACTAATTAAGCTCAAGAGACTAAGATCCTTGATCGGGAGGTAGCAGAACCCTTAGGATTTGTTAATCGAACCTTTATGTGAACAACTTATGCAAACCAAACCACTTTCTGTTGATGTCGATCAGGTCGGCACTCGACAACTGTTGTTTTTGTGTGGTCCCTTTACTCACTTGAATTCTTTCCGACATCGAATCTAAGCACGTTAGGTGCAGTCTTAGCTATCGATTCTTAATTTGGGTGTTAAGTCTTTTAGACATGAGGTTTCACAAGTTCACAAACATGACTAGGTTATAAGAGAGATGAAAACAAACAAATATAAACCAATTCCCTAAAATGAAATTGAGTCATACAAATGAAGAAAACAAGTGGTACCCAAAAAGTGATAAAATTTGATAAGGCTTTTAGGGTGTGTTGAGTGCTCAACAAATGGCGACTTACTGGGAAAAAGTATAATATTTGTTCCTTCCCTGGGCTTAACTGATGTAGAAGTTGGTTAGGAACTTGTTAGTTTTTATCAGAGCCTCTTCTATTCTTGCATTTGAAATTCCTCAATGGGCGAATCTGGGCTTGCCTGTGGGGTTTCAACCTTTATTCCACCTTTGTTTCCTCTAACCATGACCCATGCCCTCTTTTGACAAGAGTCGAGTAAAGCATTAATTGGCACCAGACCCTTTAGTTATCATCATTCACTTGCCACAGTGTTTCTCCACTGCCAACGAGCGTCCATAGCCCCGGCGGAGTCACCCCGATGTCACAGACCTTGCTCCGCTGTCAATGATCATCCATAGCCCCAGCGAAGTTATCTTCATACCCTCTCCTAGTTTTCACTTATTTGATATAATTGATTTTATTTCGGCAGAATGCCCTGAGCGAGTGGGAGAGGAGGACGTCTATTGTTTGAAAAATGAAATGGTTAAGGTGAATTTTTGCTAGCTTTGTCTTGAGGTACATGTGGTCCTTTCATGCTTTCCATATTTCCTTTTAGGTTTTACCAAACCACCAGGAGGACACTTCATCACTTTAACAAGGTTGTTTATCTTCACATGTTAGATAGAGAACTCCTTCAAAACAACCATAATTCTCCCAGTGATTCTAGTGTTGTATGTAATCATGAGTCAGGAACATAGTTCGTCATATCGCATGAACTAAGTTCAACCAATGCATTGCTAAACACAAACTTCAAAAGCGCAAAAATTACTATAACAAGAAAAACAAAAATGAATAACTCTGCAATAAGCCTACCTAAAAACAAAATATCATGAAAACACACACATTTTTTTTTTTAACAGAAATATTGTTTTAGGGCTTGGCCATTCATCAAGAGGGCGTCAGGTTCCCCCCTCATATTTTGCAACCAATACATGCCTACCCCAATTTTCTCGGCTACCTGAAAAGGTTTAAGCCATAGATTCTGAAACTTCGAATGTTTTCCCTTCGGCTCATTTGTTGTGTCCCATTTTAGGACTAAATCTCATACTTCAAAATTCTTTTCTTTGGCCTTATGCTTATCAAACCACCTTTTAACTATCAGTTGAGGAGCTATGAACTTTGATTTTTCTTTCTCCCTTTATTCTTCCAACATGAGGAGGGTATCAATCCTTTATTGTATAACTGATGAGGGTTGTCCTCTAGAATCCTGATCAAGCTGAAGAGATGGAAGATATATCCCGTTCGGGAGAATGGATTCCTATCCATATGTAATGTTCCTGACTTGGCTAGTCTAGGAAACATTGCTAATGTGCGTGTAGGATCAAAGGTTTACATCATATAAATGATCATACAAATAATAAACGTGACAAAGGACTGCAAGTTTGTATTATGATATCTCTGTGGATTACAAAATGACCGAATGCAGTTGAATAACTGACAATACTCGACTAGATCAACATACAAAGGATCTTAGCCAGAAAATAAGCAACTGTGGTTGAATAAAATAACAACACTCCCCTAGATCAAAAGACAAAGGGATCTTAGTCAAAATACAAATAAGCAACTAAAAGATAATACTCGGAATATGGGAACATTGTGAAATCAATGAAGAATGATGGAAGACCTGGATGATCTTCTCGGTGACTAGGGTGTGTCTTTCAACACCGAAATCAGCCAATTGGTGTCTTCCTCCTAGAATACACTGAACTATCTCTCCTGAGATGTGCCTCTTCTCCTCAATGACAAGTCATAATCTGCATAATGATGAATTAGGTCGCTGACCCTTCCTTTATAGCTTTCCAAAACCCTAAATCATGCTGAAACCCTAAATCACTGTTGAAACCCTAATTCACTGTTGACTTCTATTTTTAGCTCATAATGACTTAAAAGCATTGTTAACCCTTGTTAGCTCAATGTCACTTTCCGAATATAACACCTGTGACTAGAGTGACCTCTAGTAACCCTGTTTACCCCTCTTTGGCCCTGGCTATGGTCTAACGGGGTGGTTTAGACCATTAAGCCTCCTTTTCTAGAGCTCCTGTTTGGAAAGGGACATTACAGTCCTCCCTTCCCGAAATTGCTTGTCCTCAAGCAATACCAGTCCAGGGTGCTACAACACCTGTTCACTCTCCCAAGTAGCGTCCTCTACTGGAAGCCCTCTCCATCTGATCAAACACTCTCTGATGACCCTGCTTCTTAGTTTCTACTCTCGGAACTCCAAAACCTCCTCCGGAACTAACTCCAATTGTCCCTCCTCATCCAACAGGGGAAGCTCCTCTGATGTGTTAATGAATTGTCCCACTGCCTTTTTGAGGCAAGACACGTGGAACACGTTATGAATCTTTCTCCCCTCTGGAAGCTCTAGCTCATAAGCAACCTCACCTACTCGGTGCATGATCCTGTAAGGACCATAAAATCTGGGCTTGATCTTCTCGGCTCCATTCTTCTTCAGAGATGATTGTCTGTAGGGTTGGAGTCTCAAGAAAACCAAATCTCCAACCTCAAAGCTATGCTCTATCTTGTGCCTGTCCGCGCTTATCTTCTGTCGGTTTTGCACCATCTACAGGTTCTCTTTCAACAATTTGAGAATCTCCTGACTCTCTATGATCCAATCCTTGGCCTTGGGAGCTCTACTCTCCCCGAAGACCAAGTCTACCAAAGTGGGAGCATCATATATGTACAATGCTCGAAAGGGTGTCATACCAATGGACATGTGGAAGGTGGTGTTGTAGCAATGTTCCCCTAAATGTAACCACTTTACTCATGTTCTCTGTTGTCCTCCTACATAGTTCCTCAAATACCCTTCAAATGCCCATCTATCTGAGGGTGATAGCTGGTGCTAGGTGTCAACTCTGTCCCCACCAACCGAAACAACTGTCTCCAAAATGTCCCTATGAACCGATTGTCCCTGTCACCGACGATGTTCTTCAACAACCCATGAAGTCTGAAGACCTCCCTGAAGAAAATATCAGCTACCTGAACTGCGATGTACTCTTTCGATATGGCGTAGAAGTGAGCAAACTTGGTCAATCTGTCAACCACTACATAGATACAGTCCTTACCCTAGACCTTGGGTAGACCAGTGATGAAGTCCATAGATATACTCTCCCATTTCTTCTATGGAATGGGGAGTGGCTAAAGTAGCCCTGCTGGAAGAGCATGCTCTAACTTGTTCTGCTGGCAAGTCACACACTCACTAACATGTCTCATAACGTCTTGTTTGAGGCCCTTCCATGAGAACCTCTCTTTGATCTGTCTGTAGGTTTTGAAAAACCCTTGATGGCCTGCTAGAGGTGAATCATGAACTACGATGAGGATTTTCTTCTTAAGCCCTGAATCTGGCACAAAGTAAACTCTATCCTTGTAAAATATGACATCGTCAATGAACCTGTACCAGTCATCATGTATCTACCCATCCATCACCTCACAAGCGAACTTGTTCTTGGAATATTCCACTAACAAGTGGGATTTCCAATCTACTGAAATCTCCATCAAAGAACATGCCACAGGTCTCCTCGATAGTGCATCGGCTAAAATGTGTTTCTTCCCCTTGACATACACTATGTCAAAGTCGAATGCCTGTACCTTCATCACCCATTTCTGTTGGTGCTCACTGAGGTCCTTCTACTCAAGGAAATACTTCAAACTGTTGTGATCGGTCTTGACCACAAATTTGTTGCCCACCAAATATTGTCTGAACTTGGTCAAGTCATGCATGATTACCAACATTTCCTTGTCATAAATGGAGTACAACCTCTCAAGTTGACTAAGCTTTCGGCTCTCGAATACAATGGGGTGTCCTCCCTACATCAAAACTGCATTGATCCCTTCGTCGGATTCGTCACACTCTAGTACAAATGGCAGGGTGAAGTCTAGTAGTGCCAACACTGGACAAGTGCCCATGACTTCCTTCATGTTATCAAAGGCTTCCTATGATTTCTTGGTCCTTATGAAGGCCCCATGCTTGGTAAGATCTTTCAGTAGTGCTCCAAGCTGAGAAAAACCCCAGACGAACCACCTGTAATAGCTGCACAGCCCAAAGAAGCTCCTCAATTCTGTCACAATCTTGGGCATCGGCCAATCCAGAATGGCCCTGATCTTCTCTTGGTGCACCTGTACCCCCTGTGCACTGATGATTTGGCCTAAGTAAAGCAGCTCTGTCATACCAAACTTGCACTTGGACTCTTTGGCATATAATGATTGTGCCTCCATGATGCTCAATACCTCATCCAGGTGCCTCATATGCTCTTTCCATGACCGGTTATAGATCAAGATGTCATCGAAGAAAACCAAGACCGGTTTCCTTAAATAATCCCTAAATATATGGTTCATGCAAGACTGGAATGTAGCGGGTGCATTGGTTAGCCCAAATGGCATAACCAGGAAATCAAAGTGTACAAATTGACATTGAAATGTCGTCTTTTCTATGTCCTTCTCTCAGATGCTGATCTGGTGATATCCAGAGCGTAGATCAATTTTTGAGAAGAAAACTGCCCCATGCAGTTCATCCATCAACTCGTCAATGCGTGGGATAGGGTACCATTTTTTTATGGTTTTCTTGTTGAAGGCTCAATAATCAATGCACATCCTCATGGTGCCATCCTTCTTCAGAACTAAGACAATAGAAGAAGAAAATGGGCTGCTTCTCAGTATGATGTGTCCCATCACCAACAATTCCTTGATTTCCTTCTCTATCTCATCCTTGAACCTCCTAGGATGACGATAGGGGGGGGTGATCATAGGTTTGGCCCCCTCCTCTAACTCAATGGTGTGCTCAAACCCCCTGTAAAGTGGTCTCCCTGGTGGGATTTCCTCAAAGACCTGTTGATGTCGTCCCAATAAATTTTTGATCTCTGTGTGGTATTGTTGTCAATGTTTTGAATCCTTCTGAGTAGTGATCAAGCATTCTGTGGCATATGCTACCTCCCCATGTCTGAATATCCTCTCCATCCTCTTGGCTGAAAATGTCCTAGGTGCTCCTGTCGACATACCTCTTAGAACAAGCTTCTTCCCATCCTGATCTCTGAATCCCATTTCCAAGGTTTGGTAGTTGGTAGTGATTTTTCCCAAGGTAATCATCCACTGAACTCCTAACACCAAATCTGTGTCCGATAGGTCAACCACATAAAATGTAGTTGCCTAACTTCCTCTCTAAGTTTGGAATTCTGTCTAGACACTCCACTATATGGCCATCTGCTACCGCAGCATCAAACCCCTCAAACTCCTCTGTCTGAAGTGCATGTCTCGATACTAGTGAAGCATCGATGAAGTTGTGGGTGGCCCCACCATCTATCAAGGTGATTTCTCGTTGCCCCTAAATAATCCCTCTGATACAGAGGGTATCATACCTAGGAACACTGGAAAGGGTCTCTATGACTCCTCCCTTTGCTAGTTTCCTCCTGTTAGCCTGCTTTGGCAGTTGTGGGACTACTGGAGGATGGGCTCATGCTGGTGTCGGTGGTCTACGGGGAAGCTACTCCTCTGCTGGTGTTGACTCCTCTTTTGAACTAGTGGATCCACTATCCTGTTCCTCCTCCTCACTGTCCACGATGTCTGTTGTTGCTACCTCAATATAATGAATCTCTCCCTTGCCCATGCACCTGTGGCCTGGGACCCAAGGATCTCTGCAGCTGAATCAAAGCTTCTTCCTCATAAGCTCTCACCTAGTCTCATCATCCAACTACTCCTAGCCCTTCCATTCTCTAGGGAATGGATTCCTGTCTTGATCCCTCTGGGGCACAAATGGTTTGGAGAAATTTTTAGTCTTTGGAACTGAGTCTGCCAGATCTCGAGTGTGAAGGATGGCATCTTGCAAAGTGGGAGGCATGTATGCCTTCACCCATCCTCTCAACGGCTCTGTGAGTCCTTCTGTGAATAGCATGATCAGACTGGGTTCTGATATATTTGTCACTGCCATGGCTACCCACTGAAACTCTGTGATGAACACCTCTGTTGTGCCAGTTTGTCTCAACTAGGCTAGATACCTGAAGTGTATCTCAGGATCCTTTCTGTCAAACCTATCCATGAGCCTATCTATAAAATCCCTATAGGAGGTGATGCGACTGTGACCCAATGTCATCAGTCCATGATACCACCACTCGTGTGCCTCACCCTCCAAGTGTAAGGTCGCAAAACTGATGGCCTCTGTCTCAATCATCTGGTTGAGCTTGTAATACGTGTCTAGCTTCTGTACCCAAGATTTAGTGGTGTATTTGGACGTTCCGTCGAAAGAAGGGATGGTGAGTTTCCCAACTTTTCGGATGAAATCGAGCTTATGCCCCTGCTGTGGTTGTGGTCCTCCCCTCTACGGCTCTCTGGGGTGGTTCCTAAGTCTGAGTCCACAGTACTTGACTAAGGTCATGTCCTGATGGAATTCATGACCCAATGCTATTTACTCCCTCCTATACTCTGCAATGTTGTCGGCATGAGTGGGTGGCCTCTGTTCTATTGGTGGCGGTGCTACTACCAGGGGTGCCCTCTAGAAACTGGGAAACAAGGGTCTGGGAATCCTACTCACAGAGGTGTATGTGCAAGAGGGTGACTGGGGTCTATTGCCTGCTTCCGAGTTCGCCTGTGTTTCTTGCGGGACTTGTGTATCTCGGGTGCCCACTCTAGCCAATCTATCAACCACCTATGCCAAGGACTGAGACATGGTCCGTTGACTAGCTAACATATCGTTGATAACCTGCATGAAAGCTGCCTCTGGATTTATGATGGCCTTGTCACTGCCCTCTAGTTGCTCATATATGTCTCCTAGCATCCTCTCTACCTCGCGCTCAGCCTCACGCTCTTCCCTTCTCTCTGCTTCTCTGTGTGCCTCTTCCTCTTCATCTGATCTAGGAGGAAAAGGGGGAAAATCAGGCCTATGCCTTCTTTCCTGATGCCTGTTGTAAGTGACATATTCGTCACCTACGTTTTCACGGCCCTCTGGGTCTTCTGTCGCACTCATTGTCTTTAGTCACAGGCTGGAAGGACTAAAGCTCTGATACCACTGTAATGTTCCTGACTTGGCTAGTCTGGGAAACACTGCTAATGTGTGTGTAGGATCAAAGGTTTACAGCATATAAATGATCATACAAATAATAAATGCGACAAAGGACTGCAAGTTTGTATTATGATATCTCTGTGGATTACAAAATGGCTGAATGCGGCTGAATAACTGACAATACTCGACTAGATCAACATACAAAGGATCTTAGCCAGAATACAAATAAGAAAATAAAATATAATACCCGGAATATGGGAGCACTGCGGAATCAATGAAGAATGATGGAAGACCTGAATAATCTTCTTGGTGACTAGGGTGTGTCTTTTAACACCGAAATCAGCAAACCGGTGTCTTCCTCCTAGAATACACTAAACTATTTCTCCTGAGATGCACCTCTTCTCCTCAATGACAAGTCATAATCTGCATAATGATGAATTAGGTCGCTGACCCTTCCTTTATAGCTTTCCAAAACCCTAAATCATGTTGAAACCCTAAATCACTACGGAAACCCTAATTCACTGTTGACTTCTATTTTTAGTTCATAATGACTTAAAAGCGTTGTTAACCCTTGTTAGCTCAATGTCACTTTCTGAATATAACACTTGTGACTAGAGTGACCTCTAGTAACCTTGTTTACCCCTCTTTGGCCCTGGCTATAGTCTAATGGGGTGGTTTAGACCATTAAGCCTCCTTTTCTGGAGCTCCTATTTGGAAAGGGACATTACACCATATACCAGAAAGTATGGGGAATTCCCTATATCTTCCTTGGGTGTTACTCTATCAGCCCATAAGGAATTATGAAGTGAACTGTGCCAATTCCTCTAGTTATCTGCAACTGTTTTTTTAATATCCTGACTAGGTTCTTATTGGTTGATTATGCCACTTTGTTCCCCTATGGATAGTAGTTTGCAGAGTATCTGATTATGATTCCTTTGTCTAAAGAAAACTATGTTAATAGGGTGGTAGAGAAGTAAGCGGAATTATCAAAAACAAGGACTAAAGGCATACCAAACCTTGTAATCAGTTGTTTTTCTATGAACTGGATCACCACCTTTTCGTTTACATGAGTTAGAGGGATGGCCTATGCCCACTTTGTGAAATATGTTGTGGCAATCAGTATGTATCTATGTTGTTTCAAAGAACTCGGTGTAATTTTTCCTATGATATATAACCCCCATTGCTTGAATGGTCTAGAAACATCCATGGGTTGGAGTGGGATAGTTGTTCTCTTTTCCCTCCCCATGCTCATTTGACAATTTTTATAGTTCCTAACATATGTGTGAGCATCCCTGAACAGAGTAGGCCAATAATAGTCAGCTCTCAGTATTTTGTGAGTGGTGGTATTCCCTGTGAAGTGTCCACCTACAAGTCCATCAAGGAGCTCCTTCAAAATCTTGTCTACATATTCACGTTTGAGACATCTTAAAAGTACCCCATCATAATTAACATGGAAGAGCACCAAATTTATGAGGTGATATTTTGATTATTTTAGTTTGAGAGCTCTCCTTTCCTTAGGGTTTAGGTTTTCTGGGCAAGTCTCGTGGTGAAGGAGATAAGATAATTTCCCATACCAAGACTCCTTCCTTGGGGAGATGTATGAAACTTTACAACCCCATAATGCCAATTCATTCTCCTATACGGGGTATTCATTTACTTGATCCTGGGCTTCAACAACCAGTTTGCATAATCCTTGTCCCTTAACCAGTTTAGCAGGTTTTATATCTAGATCAAATTCTTGGACCACTTCCATCTAGTTTCCTCTTCTTTCCCCCATCTCCTGCTGAGTGAATAGGGATCGAACTGCGAGATGAGGTGCAATGACTTTGGTATGGTTATCTAGGATGTAAGATTTGAAGTGTTTCACTACCTTGTATACTACATAATCCTGCTTGTCTATAGCAGGGTAATTTAGTTCGGCCCCTTGGATATTATTGCTCATAAATGAGACTGAGGCCTCATTTTTGTCATCATCCTTCTGAGTCAATACTACAGCTAACGATTGGTCGGAGGAAAAAGTATAGAGGAAGAAATATTTTCTAAAGTAGGGACTTTGCAACACTAGAGCTTGAGATATTGCAGTCTTAATATTGTTGAAAGCCCTTTTTTGTTCATCATCCCACTTAAATTCAGCATCTTTGTGGATCCTTTTTTGTAGGGATTTAATAGTCTCAGCAAAATCAGGGGTGAACTTTCTCACAAAATTGATTTTCCCAAAGAAGGATTGCATAGCCTTTTTGTTGTGGGGTAATGGAAGTTGAGTTATAGCCCTAATTCATTTTGTATCTATGTGAATTCTTGCTTGAGATTTAATATGACCTAGTTGTTACACGTCAAAATTGCTCAGATGGATAAGTGTTGCATTGTCCCTATCAACTGTCGTAAGTGTCGCATCTTCCCTATCAACTTTCGCAAGTGTCGCAAGTTGATCACTGGTGTCGCAAACGAAGTTCAAACATGATGCCGTGATAACGACACTAAGGAAGCACTTATGACACATCACATGACTCATTTGAAGGAAGAGAACTGGTTCACTGGGATCAAAAGAATCTTGACACCTGAAAGGAGCCCTGAA
Source organism: Picea engelmannii (assembly GCA_009831015.1). Lineage (NCBI taxonomy): Eukaryota > Viridiplantae > Streptophyta > Pinopsida > Pinales > Pinaceae > Picea > Picea engelmannii. The sequence continues at coordinate 1,044,214 of ML787365.1, forward strand.
ACTGAGGTTTGGAGAGGAAACGCTCCCCTAATGCAGGTGCAGAAGCGCTGGCGCTCCCCTATGATGTCTTAGGGAGCGCTATAACGCTCCCTAGACCCTTTTGGAGGAGTGCTGGTCATCTTAAGAGTGTTGGCGCTTCCCTAAGGCCTGCCAAGGAGCACTACAACGCTCTGAGACTCCTTCTAAAGGAGCGCTCCCTATTCTGAGTCAGTTGTTAGCCCGTTGAGAAGAATAAGGGAAGGAAAATTCGAGATTAGGAGGCAGTTGTGCTCGAATTCTTGTTCTCATCAATAGATCCATGATCTATGGAGAAGGTTCCCAACTGGTTCTAAACATAACTCAAGAGGTTAGGCTCCTCCCAACCTATATAAGCAGGCTCTATGATGGTGGAAAGGGAGAAGAATTGAATATGTGAAACTTATGATCTTGGAGGAAACTTGCAGTCAGCCAAAGGTGATTGATCAGTGAAGCTGTTGTTATCCAGGTCTTGGATCTTTCAGGCAAGGGTTAGACGAAGAGGACTTGACGAAGCTGTCGCATTCACATCTACGATTGTAAGTACTGCTGTCGTTATTCTCATTAATATGACACGCTTGGCCTGTTTCTTTCTAGTTTGTGTCTGATGTTACAT
>ML787365.1:1044944-1078160 GCA_009831015.1 Picea engelmannii
AGAGGACTTGACGAAGCTGTCGCATTCGCATCTACGATTGTAAGTACTGCTGTCGTTATTCTCATTAATATGACACGCTTGGCCTGTTTCTTTCTAGTTTGTGTCTGATGTTACATGAACTTATCATTCAATGGTAGATCTGTGTTCAATCTAATATCAATAGAGTAGGAAGTAGTTGTATCTTGCTTTATCCGCAGAACTCAGCGAGGAGCAAAAGATTGGAGCGCAACTCGGAGCGTGCAGGGAAAAACGTCGATAACAGGTACTTCTATCATCCTTCCTCCTCATGTGTTAGTTTAGATAGATTTGAAAGAAATTCAGTGTCCACGTTAAGCATTTTTCTGTCTAGGGTTAAGGTCAAGCTCTAGAGGTCGATCTACTTGTCCGCAGATTTTCCTACAACACTAGTAGTTTACCTTCCTCGGCACCAAAGATAGTTTTCTTAGGGTTTAAGGATATATCGAATTTCCTACACCTTTCAAAAATCTGGGTTAAGTGTTGGATGTGATCTTCTCTATTCTTTGAATACATAGTCACATCGTCCAAATAAACTACTACACATTTGTTGATTAGTCCCTAAAAATCTACATCCATGGCCCTTTGGAAGGTTTCCCATGCATTGATTAACCCAAAGGGCATGCGTTTATAAGAAAAGGTTCCCCACTTGTTTCGGAAGGTGGTTTTCAAACGGTCTTCCTATGAAACTAGAACTCGGTTATAACCTGAAAAACCATCCAGTAGGGAGAAAATATCATAACCAGAGACAATCTTCAAGAGTTTATCCATCGGTGGGACTGGGTAGTTGTCCTTTTTTGATTCTCTGTTGAGGTTTCTGAAATCTACACACAGACGGATCTCCCCAGATTTTTTCCTGATAGGAACCAAATTTGATACCCATGCAGAGTGTCTAACTTGGAATGTAATTTTAGCATCTAGTACTTTCTTTAACTCCTGACACATGAGAGACTCCATGGATGGGTGGTACTTTCGGAGCTTCTATTGGAAGGGTTTCACTCTGGGATTTAACGATATTGTGTGTTGAATGATACGAGTATCATAAGTTTTCATATCTCGGTAGGACCATGCAAAAAAATATTGATATTCTCTGAAAAGTTTGAGATAGGCCTTCCTTTCTTCTTTAGATACTGTCTTGACGACATTTATATTCTTGGGGTTTTCCAAGGTTCCTTGATTTATAGTCTCATACAAGGGACAAGAACTCCCCATCTTTATGTTCATTGACCCTTTGAATCTTTCCCTTAAGTCAAAAAGGTTTTCTAAATTAGCCACCCCTTTAGGTATCGTGTGAGACCTCGGTTTGTCAGTCGATTGATTTGTTTCAGGTTTTTGAAAATGGAGGTCAATTTTTGCTAATTGTGCCTGAAATATGTCATTGTCAATATCCATATCTTTAAAATTATCATGATTGGTTAAAAATTTATGATATGTTTGTCTCCTTCAAATACCTTCCAATTGGAAATATTGTTGGGCACCGACGGTTTGTAGAGTAGCTCCATGGTGAATCGGGAGGCATCATAGTCTTCTAAAGGGGATAGCCTTGAGGCAGCAGTGGCCAGAGAATCAGTAAGAGTGTTCTTTGTTCTATAGATCGCTATAATGTTGAAGGCTTAAAAATGTTCTATTAGTCTGTGCACTTCTTGTTGGTAATTCCTTAGGTGGGGAGAGTTGCAATGCATAGTGTTCCTTACTTGTCTAACGATGATTTCAAAATCTCCTAAAACATTTAGTTCTATAACATTTAAGTCTATGGCTTTCTTTATCCCTTGTACTAGAGCTTCATACTCAGTGGTGTTGTTTGTGCACTCAAATTCTAGTCTACAAGACAAGAAATTCTATTTACCTTTGGGATCAATGAGGATACACCCCACTCCTGACCCTTCTTGTGATTTAGATCCATCAAAGTATAAGGTCCAAATTTGTGAGAGAAAATCATCAGTTTATTTTTTCCTACCACTTTCCTCTTTTCCTCCTATCTGTTCTGTGATTTTTAACATAGGTTCCTAACAAAAGAGGGTTTCCTCCACCGTCGGCGGCAAATTTTCTTTAAAAATCATTTTGGAGTTTTGAGCAAAGGGGGAGGGAGTGGCACGAATTTCTATTTCAAAAGAGGGGTAGGATAAAATAACTAAACCTATGCCATAGATATATCTATCTATCTATGAAGCAGGTAAGGTTCTAGTAAACCCAACCAGTAAGGTCCTGGTCCTGAGCTCTTTGAGGAGAAGAAATGAAGCATGGAATGGAAAAGGCTCAAGATATATATTGAACGGTCAAGTCAGGAGAGGGATGTTAAGTGAATCTTAGACCTAAGAAGGGTGAGGGAAGAGGGGAATAAAGGGATAATCTCTCCCAACCAACCCTCTCTTATAGCTCTTTGAGGGGAATAAATAGAGGCTATAACAAAATGTACACCTAACTAAATGATTGGGATAAAGTAGTCATGGAGTAGAAGGAGCTATCTGTCTGAACAGTAACCTTGGAACATCAGATGAGAGGGGGGAGAAATTCCCAAAATCGGAGTCACGGGAATAATTTCCTAGCACGGGGAAAATTGTCGAAGAAGGTTCCTTGAGGGTTTCTAGGTCGATGACAATATGTTTTAGATATCTTTCCCTATCGATCCTGATCATATTTGTGTGTCCCTTTAATGGCAACCAAAGGTGAGCCCAGGCTATACTAAAGTATCTGTTTAACTTCTCGAACCAATATCGACTAAGTAGCAATCCATAAGCTTATGGGATATCTACTACAATGATGTCAATCACTTGAAAAAAATTTGGGTGTGTCGCCATCCTGATCATGCCATCCTTGAGTTCTCCCATAACTTTCACCTAGTTTTTGTCTAGTTGTGTCACATGTTTATCACTTTTGAGAGGGGTTGTGTTTAATTTCTTGCATATAGATAATCGCATAACGTTAGAGGATGCCCATGAGTCAACCAAACAATTATGGAGGTTTTTGTTGAAGACTTCAAATGTCAAGAGGAATGGTGGGACAAAAGGCTTTCCTTTTTTATCTTCAGAGCAAGTGTTCACAGTTGGTTTATTTCTTAGATATGAGAGGGCAGGATTTTCTCCTTGGTCATTGCTTGTTGTAGGATTTTCTATTGACTTCAATGCTTGTAACAGAAAGTCCTTTTGCTGAGGGATTCTACACATGTCCATGACCGATATATTTTCCTTCAATTTTTTGAAACCTTCTACTATGTTGTAGTCTAGCTTGGACGATTCTCAGGTATGGATGTTTGTAGGATTTCTTCAGGATACAAAAGGTGATTTAGGGTGATCGGACGTTGGTTTTCCTCTCAAATTTTGGGTAGTAGTGAGGTCACTTGAGACAGGCTAACACCTACTTCGCGCCAAGACCTTAGCAGGTGGTTCTTGAACTTCAAATAGATCATTGGAAAGCATTGGTAGGTCAGGGTCCTATATCAGCATGGTTGTTTCTTCCGATGGATCAACTTCTTCTTGATCAACAATATTCATAGTTTAGCCACTTGATTGTTGAGTAAGGGAAACCTCATGTAGAAACTGATTTGCCATCAAATTCATGGCATGCACCCATTATGGGAAGTCTCTTTCAGAATGTTTCTCTTGGTTATAGGTACATAAAGAGTCAGATGTTATGTTTCCAATATCAATGTTTAAGTTGATTGGGGGAGGTTCAATTGCTTTGAACGGTGGATTTCTTTTAAAAAAGGGTTTATAGGGCCTCTGGCCTTGGTTTCCTTCCCCTACACTTATTTTCATGTCTATGATTTCATTTAACAACTTATTTACCATGCATTGTAAGTATTCTATGTCTCCACTTCCTTTTTTGGGACCTTGTTTTGTTTGTTTCCATGGGGGTCTGGTCAACAAGAGTCCTCTCCTAGGAGGTGTTGGGAACTTTAATTGTCTAAATAAATAGATAATTAAGGTGTTCAATACAAATTGTCAAAACCAGGGAATTTTTGTTATTGTAAGATAATTGTGCACAGTCTATGCTAGATTATGAAAGAAAACATTAATCAAGTTGCAGTATTGAAAGAAACAGAGTTTGAAAAGCTGAACACTAACCAAGTTGTTGACATAGCTGGAGTTTTAATCTACTGTTGCATAATTGAAATCACACTTGCATAATTGAAATCTAATCTGATGAGTGTATAAGAATCCTGGATTATCTAATCTATCATAAGTTTCTATATCACTCTTGCATAAAGAAGTTTTGTGCTAATTGCTGAAAGTAAACCTACTTAATTGCAGAAAGGGAATTCACACTTTTATTTTCTTTTTCTTGAAAACAAATATTTTAATCTAATGCAGAAAAGGGAAAGCAATCCTCCAGCAGTATTCAACAATCGACTCTAACTCTCATGAGACATACTAATGAGCATTTAACAGAAAATAACTGACTGTAACATCAAATAGATTCTAGAAATTCTAAATAGATAAATCACACAAATCGAAGAAGTGAATCTAAAATATCAAAATAGAGGGGAGTCTGCGAGGAAGGTGGGCCCTTTCCTTCTCACTGAATCCACTCAAAAATAGGCTACAGTAGATTAAAGAAACTCAATTCACTTCTTTATTAATTCGCAAAAGGGGTTCAGATACAATATGCTCTTTCTTCACTCTTTGTTCCACAGCTAATCTTTTCTACCAATGATTACAAAAGCTCTACTATTTAAGGACATAGTCATTCAGTTAAAACGGAATTAGAATAGCCTTGAGAATCCAAGATTCTCAAGATGTTTGTATGATACAAAATATCTATCATCTTCACAAAATATGGAAAAATAATCTTGATCACCATCGTGAGCCAAAACGTGTAACATCTTGAGGATCGATCTTCAAGATTCAAATTTGAGCAATATACCAGCTTCCAAGATCGGTGGACATTTGTTGTAGCAGGTGTAATAGATTCTAGGATCGGTGCGCAGTTGCTGAAATCATGTAACATTATGCAGAACTGGCGCACAGTTGTAGCAGCTGGTGTAACAATAGCGATCTTCTTCAAAACTTGGTTGTTCTACACATTTCGATCATTAGTTGAACATTCATGGGTAAAATATGAGAAACGCTTCCAATCAAATGTGTTAAGTAAATAAGAATATAAAAGCAAGATCAATGATTCATACCTTGGGGAAAAGGGTCTTAGCACACATTATAATAGGCATTAGCATAGAAATGATAACGTTGAATGAGCAAAAGATATAGTGAAAGGGGGACATTTCTGGGTCCTAACATGCCCCCCAACTGAAGACATTGCATGTCCTCATGCAAAACAAATTCAAGCCTTACTCTGAATCTGAGTCATGGAAGTGACTCCTCCAATGCAAACTTTTAAGACAAATCACTAAGTAACGGTATAGGAAAAGCCTATGTGTACCCCCAACATCTGTTGTTTCAAAAATCTTCCTTTCTTGCTTTGTCTACAAGAACAGAATCAGTTTGAGTGTGTAACAAAGATTCTTTTTTAAAGGTTGTTGGTAAACCAACAACTACTCTATTACGTTGAGATTTCCTTTGCCTTACTGGTTTTTGTGGAGTAGTAAGGTCATAGTCTATCTTGACTGAGACACTGGTTGGTTCTTAAGTATGACCATTGACTGGTACTTTCACTAATTTATACCCTGCCTGAAATTAAATATTACCACATTCATAGCACATGTGCTCTTTATTTTGGTCCATAAGAGCTTTTGTCAATGTTAATATGTCCAAGGCTATCCCCTCCGGGTTTTTCTGTCGAGCGACCTACAATTCCTTCTTTAGGGAAGCCAACTCTGTTTTGAGGCTTTCATTTTCCTTCATTAGTTCAGAAATCCTGGAATTTTCTGTATCCTTTATCTTCTTCTCAATTTGAGCAAACAGCTGAGCTAGTGGCACATCCTCACTATGTTGTGTAACTGGTTCTTGTGTAACAACTACTTCTGGCATGACTGGTTCTTGTGTAACAATCTCTTTTTGGGCAGCTGGCTCTTCTGTAACAGCTAGTTCTGGCATGAGTGGTTCTTGTAGGGCAGTCGCTTCCTAGGTAGTTGGTTCTTGTGTAACAACTAAGTGTTGGGAAGAGGCTAGTTCTTGTGTCTCAGTCATGTTGTTGGAAGGGACTAGTTCTTGTGTAACAACCACTTCTTTGTCAATGGAGGATAATGGACGAATAATGGGTAATCCATGTTCTATATTCTTTCATCTGACTATTGCTTCAGTATACCTTGCTGACCTAGTTCTCCTCCTAGGTAATGTAAAGAAAAAAATAGGGGATTTCATTTTCTTTGCTTTAGGAGAAGGAGGGTTCTCTTCAACAACTAGGCAAGGAGAAGGAGGGTGTTCTTCAACAACCACACAAGGAGAAGGTATTGGGATGCTGGGTTCTGATATAATCTGTACATTGTCACTCATCGAGTGATGCACATAATCATCAAGCAGAGCCTATGATTCTACTGTAGTTTGTGTACATTTGTCCTGCAATGAGAAAATGGTTTCTTGAAATTCCTTGCACAAGGTAAAACCCGAAATACGTATCTCCATAAAATCGGGTAGGGTATGAGTATCAACAAAATTAGGACATTTTGTGGCAGCATCTGGTGCAACTTTGTCGATGCCTCTCTGAGATTTTCTTCTTGGTTGAAATTTTCTTTTCTGAGACGCTTCAGTGGCAGTGACAGTAGGGGATGGAATAGTTGTTGCAGCAATAGGAGGGTTTTGAGTTGCTTCTGATGCAATTTTGTCGATGCTTCTCTAAGATTTTCTTCTGGTTTGACATGTGAGTTTCTGAGACAATTCATTGGTAGTGACAATTGGGGCTGGAAATGGTTGTTGCAGCAAACCTTTATGACCTAGTTATCTTCCTCGGTAAGCTAGAAACATAAGCAAGGGTTTCCCTTTTCTTTGGTTTAGGAGTAGGAGGGAGTTCTTCAACAACAGTTGTCACCGCTGAGGGATGAGACTCATAACTTGGTTGAAGGATTGTGTTTGTAACTGTTGCAGCTGAGGGTGAAGGCTCATGAAGCTCAATCACATCTGTATGAATAGGGTCTGGTTGTTCTGGCTCAACACTGTCGAGGTGTTTCTAAGCGGTGTGACAGGTGTTTCTGATTTTGTGTTTGGTATTCGGAGTTGACTTACAAGCAATTACAGTCATGGCTTTAATAGCTGGTGTAGTCAAGGGCACAGTATTTGGCTGCTCTGGGTCGGTTATAACAGTAGGCAAGGAAATTGGTTGTTCTTCTACTTCGAGTAATGGGTCATCAGGGATCCCCATTCCTCTATGAATTAATAACCCTATCAGTCTGTGATTGGAAACAAAATTCATGGGATGCTTCAATTTCTTAACAAAGTGAGCCATATTATGCAAAGAATGAAGAAGATAATAAGGGATGTTTATTAGCTTCTGATGTCTTAAATGTGACAGTAGTATAAAATCAGAAAAATAAATGACTTGATATCTTCATTTGCATGTAATGTACCTCTTTACAAATTCTGATACTTTCCCCCATGGTTCTAGTAAGGAACTTACATCTCCACCTCAACCCTTGGTCTGAACTTGCTCATCGTCCACTAGAAAACCTTTCTATGCTTTGGGAAGGTGTGATTTTCTGTTAAACGATCATTTTCCTATGGTCGGAAACCCTATCATAGCAGCCATGGTTTCCTCTGTCACTGGAATTCTCACCTTGTGCACCATTGAATACCCTTCTTTGAGATTCTAATTGAACTCCAACACCTTTGCTTCATTAAACCTCTGCAGCTTCTTGAAATAAGAAATCCAGCCAGCCTGTAGAAATATTTGGTAAACATCTGGGTGTAGCAACAATGCATCCAGATTTTTCGACTCATGCCTCACAGTTGATCCTCCCATGATGTCATTTTAGAGTTTAACAGTCACAAATGAGGAGAAATCGGCACTTAAACCAGAGACATAGCAAGTTCGAACATGGATTGCATAAATAACACAGTGTCGCAGCGAAAATAAGCATGGTCGAAAGGTGGTGGAGGTGATTATAAAATGGAATTTTGATGTTATGTCACCATAGATTCCCCCCCCCCCCCAAACTAATATGATTGGCTCATGGTGCAATGAATTTAGGACAACCGGAAAATAAGCATTGAATCTTGCTTCCATATCTACATCACTTTGACACGTAAGACTAGTCACGTACCTCATAACTTACCGCACGAACCAACTTGTTGGATTAACTGCATTATCCAACTGCCATATGATCCACGTGGAATAGATGTAATGATGAGAGATGGCTCTAGAGCGTGAGAAATTATGATACGACAATTGGAGCATAGGTGGAGTCCTTTCATTGGTTGACCAGCTGGAAATCTGCGGATGTGGAATCAAGTAATGATGAAGTGTCATTTTTTGTCAGAGAGAGTGGAAAAGATAGCAGCGGAAGTGACAAAACAACAGTGTTTCCGCATGGAAAAATGGTAGGAATGTGAAAAATGGGTGAAGAGATATGAAAAATAGTGAAAAGGCATAACAACGGTCGATGTATCAGCATGTATTTTTGGCCGGAATAGTAGAATTAGGCATAGCAACATGTAAATCGGTCAAAAGGGTGTAACAACATGTGAATCGGCCAAAAGGGTCGGAGGTGTAATAGCATGTAACTCGGTCGAACATAGAATCACTTAGTTTTTAGTAAGGTTTAAACTTCCAGAGACTAATCCTTTGGATCCTTCTATTGTAATCTACATTGTTGTTCATCAATCTATCTGCACACAAGTAACTGCCGGATACCCTTCTAGGTTGAATTTATTAAAGAAGCATAAAAATTTTGAAGTAAAAACAAAAAAATTCAATTTCACAGAGTTTATTTATATACAAGGTTTTATTGAAAAGAGAAAAGTTCTAAGGTATAGAAGGGGAAGGAGCAAGCTCCTTTTCCTTCAAAAATTAATAACCTGTATCAGCTATACATCTGGATGTAAATTCTAACTTGGAGAGTGGACACTGATACAGGCGCAAGCGATGATCATTTGCATGTAACTGTGTATTGGATCCATCAATAGTGATCAACCTGACTGTCCCATTGGTAAAAACAATGTCTACCTCATAAGGTCCTAGCCATTGTGTACGCAGCTTACCCTGAAATTATTTAAAGTGTGAATCATACAATAGAGCCCAATCTCCCTTTTTGAATAAATTCTTCTTGATAACTCGGTCATGCCACTTGGTTCTTTGCTTCTGAATCACTGTGGTTTGGTGAATAGAATCCAAACGATTTTCATCCAACTCATTTAGCTGTTGCATTCTGGCCTTTTGTGCCATAGTCAAGTCTAGATTAACTATTGAGGCGGTTCTTAGGGTCTTGATCTCGAATTCAATGGGAAAAATAGGGCTCTTTCCATATACCAGTTCATAAGGAGAAAAACCAGTTGTGTTCCTCCAAGTTGTTCGATAAGCCCATAGAGCTTCATGAAATCTGTCAGCCCAATCCCTACAATGTTCCCTCACTATCTTTGTAAGAATAGCTTCTATGAATTTGTTTGTACTTTCCACTTGTCCATTACCTTGGGGATGGTATGGAGAAGTTGTTCTATGCAGAACATGATATTTACTGAGTAGGGCTTCAAACTTATGTGATGTGAAAGGTGGTCCCCCATCAGTTACTAATTCTCTGGGAACTCCAAACCTAACAAATATATCTTCAAACAAGAATGCTAAGACATCTTCTTCTAAGGCCCTGATGAGTTCTTTTGCCTCTACCCACTTGGTCATGTAATATGTGCAGACCAATATATATATTTTTTGATTAGAAGGTGGGTTAATAGGCCCTACAAAATCCATGGCCTGTCTCTCAAAAGGCTCTAACACTACTTGAGGCTGGAGAGGCATCTCATCCCTATGATTTGGTTGATCCATGTGTTGGCAACTATCACAGGCTTGGACATACTTCTTGGCATCCTGAAATATTGTGGGCCAAAAATAGCCCATCCTCAAAATTTTATGCCTAGTCCTTTTATTAGCAAAATGACCTCCACAAGGGCCATCATGGAAAGCTTTAAGCAGATCATAAACTTCATCATCCTTCACACATCTTCTGATTTCTTGATCCATGCCTATGTAGAAAAGATATCCCCCTATCCAACTATACCGAGCACTCTTATGAATAATCTTCCTTCTTTCTCAGGAAGATAGATGTGGAGGTACCTTCCCTGCAATCAAATAATTAGAAATGTATGCATACCAAGGTGAGTGAGCAGATACTGCAAAGAAATGTTCATCTGGAAAGGAATCATCTACAAGTGAATTAACATCATTTATATGCAACCTTGAGAGAAAATCAACAACCACATTTTCTTTTCTTGGTCTATCTACTATAGTGATGTCAAATTCTTGTAGCAATAACAACCATCTTGTTACTCGGGCATTAGTAATAGGTTTATTCATCAAATATTTAATTGTTGTATGATCTATATGAATAAACGTAGGATAACCAGTGATATAATGCCTGAATTTATTGATCGCATAAACTACTACCAAGAATTCTCTTTTAGTAATTGTATAATTTAATTCTGCAGGAGTCATGTTCTTGTTGATATAGTAGATAGCATAGGGATATTTATCCTCCTGTTTCCCTATCACTACACCAATTGTAGTGTTTGAGGCATGTGAAGAAATATGAAAAGGCAAAGCCCAATTGGGCCCTCTCAAAATGGGAGTTGTGGACAATTTTTGTTTTAGATCTGCAAAAGACAATTCGCAATTGTCATTCCAACGAAAGTCAACATCTTTTCTTAATAGAAAAAATAAGTGAGAGGCAAGTTTGAAAAAAAAATTAATGAATCTCCTGTAATATCCAACATGCCCTAAAAAACTTCTTACCTCTTTCTGAGTTTATGGGGTTGGAATGTCCAAAATTACTTGGATTTTGGTTGGGTCTACCTTATTTCTTGCATAAGAAATGAAGTGTCCCAGCACCACACCTTCGCTCATCATCATATGACACTTTTTTGTAATTAGAGAAAGATGAGACTGTATACATATTTTGAGCATTTTTTCCAAATTAGACAGAAATCAGTACCATAAGGTGTAAATTCATCCATGAATATTTCCATACATTCATTCACCATATCAGAGAAAATACCAATTACAACTCTCTGGAAAGTGGTTGGTACATTACACAATCCAAATGGGAGAACTTCGTAGGAAAATGTACCCCAAGGGATGGTAAAGGTGATCTTGTCTTGGTCCTGTGGAGCAATTTTTATCTGGTTATAGCCACTAAATCCATCTAAGAAAGAGAAAAAAAAAATCCAAATAGGTTGTCTAGAACCTGATCAATAAATGGCAGAGGGAAATGATCCTTCTGTGTGGCCTTATTCAGGGCTCTATAGTCCACACACACACTCCATTTACCATTATTTTTAGGTACGATAACCAATGGTGAAACCCACTTGCTATCTGATATAGGGTAGATGAATCCGACATTTAGAAGTTTTCGGAGTTCTTCCTTAACAATATCTTTAAGATTAGGGTTCATCCTCCTTTGGGGTTGGAAAACGAGTCAACATTATTCCTTGATGTATATATGGTGGGTGCATAGTTCAGAGGAAATTCCATTCATATCCATGTAATCCTAGGCAAATGCTTCCTTATGTTCAATCAATAACTTCATCAAACGACGAGTTTCAGCAGAAGATAAACCGGGATTGATGTTCATGGTTTTTCTAGGTTTGATTTCTACAACGATGCTCTTATAACTAACTTTAGGAAATAATTTAGTTGTTTCAGTAATTGTTGTTTCAGCGTTTGTTGTTACAGCTGAATTAACTTGATTTACAACAATTTCAAAGAACATTTATGGGCTCATTCCTTCCTGGGGAATAGGGTATAAGATTCTACTCAATCGGTGGTGTGTGTTCTATGTAACAACAGAGGGATCACTGATAAAGATATTGATTATATCATCCTCTATCTCATGTTTGAAAATCAAAGATTTTCCCATGGTTAACACAGGCAGAGAGTTTTCATTCTTAATGTCCATCCATATAGAATTTTTGGGTTCCACATTGGGTGTAGCATGACAATAAAGGGTAAGTTTATTGGTATCATAACCATTAGAGATGGTCATTAAACCAGATCTACAACCAATGAAAGCATCAACTGTAGCTAACCATGGTCTTCCTAAAATTAGAGGGTGGCCCCCCAGACGGGTTTTGGGTTGCAATACGACAAAATCAGCAGGATACTCCCATGAATCAACTGAAATAACTAGATCATCGATTACTCCTTCCAGTCTGATAGTAGAACAATCAGCTAATTCTAAAACAATAGGAGTATGTCGAACTTGTGTTCTAAGTCGCAACAATTGTGTAGTCTCTATTGACATAATGTTAATTGTTGCCCCTAAATCAACTAATACATGGGGAAGAAATGTCTGTCCAATTTTGACAGTGACTGTAGGGTTTCCTGGGTCGCCATATTTAATAGGTGGGGTTTTGCCTAACATCAGTTCAGAAAATTCTCCCACTACGTGTACTATGAGGGGGTGCCAAGGTTTCCTTCTTGGCCTTTTGATACATAGGTCTCTCACATTCTTCGCATAAATAGGGACATCCCTAATCGCTTGCAATAGTGGAATGTTAACATGCAGATTTTGCAATTCTCCTAAGAGATTGAAGGATGGTAATTCCACAGTTTTGGTAAATTCCAGTCTTTCAGGGAATGGGGGGTCTGCTAATTCTATGATAGGTTGGTCAATTTCTTCTGTATCAGTAGATGGTTTTTCCCCCAATTCCTTGTCTAATTCTGAAGATGGAGCATCTTCAATTATTGTCTCGACTATTCTCCCTGATATTAATTTTATCTCATCACAAGGCATAGGAGTAATAGACTACGTGTACTATGAGGGGGTGCCTAGGTTTCCTTCTTGTCCTTTTGATACAGAGGTCTCTCACATTCTTCGCATAAATAGGGACATCCCTAATCGCTTGCAATAGTGGAATGTTAACATGCAGATTTTGCAATTCTCCTAAGAGATTGAAGGATGGTAATTCCACAGTTTTGGTAAATTCCAGTCTTTCAGGGAATGGGGGGTCTGCTAATTCTATGATAGGTTGGTCAATTTCTTCTATATCAGTAGATGGTTTTTCCCCCAATTCCTTGTCTGATTCTAAAGATGGAGCATCTTCAATTATTGTCTCGACTATTCTCCCTGATATTAATTTTATCTCATCACAAGGCATAGGATTAATAGATAGAGCTGGCACATTGTGTATATCAATATTCTGAATGGACTTATTATTTCGATTTGGGTTAGGTTGCACAGGAATCTGAGATCGTAAGGGAGGATTGTTCTATGGGGCATTGGGAGGTAACTGCAGCTGTTGTTGTTGGTACTGGGGTTGGAACTATTGTTGATAGGGGTTCGGTTGGTGATCGTTTTGATAAATAAGTTGTTGTTGTGGGCCTCTCCAATATGGGTTCCATTGCCCATGTTGATTCTGTTGTTGGGGCATAGGTAACCATGGATTCAGATACTGATAAGGAGGGGGCATCTGATTTGGAGGGGGGGGATTCATCTGGCCGTATTGAAGGTGATTGTTCATATTATTCCAATAATTAAGTGGTATAGGAGAGAATTGAGGGTTTGTACCTTGACCTCATGGTTGCCATTGTCTCCTCTATGTTATTAGATAGGCAGCCTTCGCTTCCTCATTAGTCACCTTCATTGATGCTTTTACACCTGGTAAGGAGGGACATTTGTCAGTGGGATGATCTAATTCACAAATAAGACATACCTGGACACTATTCAGTGGGCACTCCCTTGGTGGATGTTTGTCTCTGCATTTTGGATAGAAAATGGACAATGCTTGATCTGATTCTGCTTGTTTCCGTTTGATCTGCAAAGTATCAATTTGTGAAGCAAAAGAGTTAATCATTTATGTTTTGAAATCTTCTAACAGATTACCTATTTCTGCTCTTGTTGCCCCTCCATTGGTTGATTTTTGTACCCTTGAAAAAGTGGCATCCCTGGTAGCTGACTTATTCCTTATAGATCCTCGAGAGGATCTCTTACAAAGATTTACAATGTATTTATAGAATTCCTTAGATATATCTCCCTTTCCAAGCATATTTAGCATATCTAAACAATCATCTCTAACTCCTTTCAGCAAAATAGTTTTTAGAATGTCCTTACTCACATCTAGATGTCCAGACCTTTGTAGATTATACTGGAGTCACTCCACAAAATCTTCAAGGGTCTCGTCCTCCTTCTGATCCATCTTGAACAGTTCCTCTCTTTGTTCCCTCGTTTGGCAGTAGTCTTGGTATTTGTTCAGAAAAAGATGCTTCTTTTTTCCCCATGTTGAAATATTCTCTCCTCCAAGGCTCATGAACCATCTTAACTTGTTACCCTTCAATGTAGCTGGAAACAATTTAAGTTTTTTCACAGTGGTGGTGTAGTCATAGCTTCTACACAAAATATCAAATTCAAACAGAAACTCATCTGGATCCTCAATAGATAATCCATGGAAATTTCGCAAGGCTAAGAGAGGTATGTTATTCATAGGAGCCATCCCTCATGTGGGAATATCAGAAATAGGAAAGACCGGGGTAGAGATAGTATTTTCATTATTTGTCTGATCTTCATTGTTCGGTGGATTCTCACGGTGTAATTCTTCTTCATTATCTCCTTGATTTTCCATATGTGCCCTTTCTCTCCACTCAATATGTTTCCCACTCCTCTTTAGTGACTATTTGTCTGTTGATCTGATAAACCGCGTCTTCTAGATTTTCCTTGTTCCGAGCTACACTTCCTTGATCTTCAATATTATCCATTGTTGTGTGTTGATTTGTTGATGACAAATCTTCAGCTTCATCCCCTGATGAAAAAGATGTCTCAAAATGGGGTAATTCTGATGACTAAGGAATATGTCTTCTTGGAGGATTTGAAGGGGGAAAGATAGATCATGAAGAAGAATCTGATCTGGCTATAATCTCATCAACAAAGGTTGGCCTTCCCAGTGTAGGGTTCCTTCATCCACCTCCTCTGGCACCTATAGGGTTAGTATTTTTGGGGATATGTCCTCTTGTTCCTCGATTCATGAAGACTACTCATTCCTAAGAAAATAAAACTAATGTGCTTACAAGAATCTCTAATTATATTCCCCAGAAACGGTGCCAAAATGTTGGGCACTTTAATTGTCTAAATAAATAGATAATTAAGGTGTTCAATATAAATTGGCAAACCCAAGGAAGTTTTGTTATTGTAAGATAATTGTACACGGTCTATACTAGATTATGAAAGAAAACATTAATCAAGTTGCAGTACTGAAAGAAACAAAGTTTGAAAAGCTGAACACTAACCAAGTTGTTGACACAGCTGGAGTTTTAATCTACTGTTGCAGAATTGAAATCACACTTGCATAATTGAAATCTAATCTGATGAGTGTATAAGAATCCTAGATTATCTAATCTATCCTAATTTTCTATATCACTCTTGCAGAAAGAATTTTTGTGCTAATTGTTGAAAGGAAACCTACTTAATTGCAAAAAGGGAATTCACACTTTTATTTTCTTTTGCTTGAAACCAAAGATTTTAATCTAATGCAGAAAAGGGAAAGCAATCCTCCAGTAGTATTCAACAATCGACTCTAACTCTCATGAGACACACTGATGCGCATTTAACAGAAAAGAACTGACTGTAACAGCAAATAGATTCTAGAAATGCTAAATAGATAAATCACACAAATCAAAATAGTGAATCTAAAATATCAAAATGGAGGGGAGTCTGTGAGGAAGGTGGGCCCTTTCCTTCTCACTGAATCCACTTGAAAATAGGCTACAGTAGGTTAAAGAAACTCAATTCACTTCTTTATTAATTTGCAAAAGGGGTTCAGATACAATATGCTCTTTCTTCACTATTTGTTCCACAGCTAATATTTTTTACCAATGATTACAAAATCTCTGTTATTTAAAGACAAAGTCATTCAGTTAAAAAAGACTTAGAACAGCCTTGAGAATCTGAGATTCTCAATTTTTTTCGTATGATACAAAAGATCTGTCATCTTCACAAAATCTGGAAAAAGAATCTGGATCACCATCGTGAGCCAAAACGTGTAACAGCTTGAGGATCGATCTTCAGGATTCGGATTTGAGAAATATACCAGCTTCCAAGATCGGTGGACATCTGTTGCAGAAGGTGTAATAGCTTCCAGGATCGGTGTGCAGTTGCTAAAATTGTGTAACAGCATGCAAAACTGGTGCATAGCTCTAGCAATTGGTGTAACAATAGCGATCTTCTTCAAAACTTGGTTGTTCTACACATTTCGATCATTAGTTGAACATTCATGGGTAAAATATGAGAAACACTTCCAATCAAACATGTTAAGTAAATAAGAATATAAAATCAAGATCAATAATTCATACCTTGGGAAAAAGGGTCTTAGCACACATTATAATAGGCATTAGCATAGAAATGATAAGGTTGAATGAGCAAAAGATATAGTGAAAAAGAGAAATTTCTAGGTCCTAACAGGAGGAGGTTGAACTTCCTTCCTAACTAATGAGACTCAGCATTCTTTACATGATCCATGTGTATATCGGTGGCCACCCACCTTTTCCAAATGGCTCAAAACAATTTTCTGGCAATTTTGGCAATTTACTATTTTTAGCAGGTTTTAACTTCCAGGGCCATTTTGAGGGCCCAAATGAAGGTTTTTCGAGATATAAGTTCTCAATCATAGTCAAAGGCATGATTTATACCCCAAAATGAATCTCCTCTATGATACCTTTCCAACGAGCTATCACACGCCTAAAACGGAGATCGTATGCAAAAGTTACGACCCTGGGAAGTTGATGTACTCACTTACCCAAACGGAGCCCACATGACTTTTGGTGCTTCATCTCCTAGGGTTAGGTTTTTGTATTTCTAGGGTTTTTAGCATTCCTGCTTTTTGTAAAAAGGCCTTCAGAGCCTCATTGTAATCATCTTCTTGCGAATGTGAGTAACCGTCACATCTCTTCTCAGAGATAAGCTGCCACCATTCTAGCGAGTCTTTCACTCTGTATTTTTACAGTCTCTGTATATTTCTTTCATTAATAGAAATCGTGTATTACTGTATATTTTTGTTTATGGTTGCATCTCTGATACATTTTTGTTATATTATTGAATATCTTTGATATCTCTGTGCATTTCTTTATTATATCTCCGATCTCATTTCGTGTTGAAAATAATCCGGATCAGTGGTATCAGAGCAAGTTGCTCTTGATCGTTTTTCAATGCATGTCCCCAACGAGGTTCGAGTATAGAAAGTTGGGTCTTGAGATTGTCTCTCTTAAAGACAATTGCTCTTGCACACCCAAGAAACCCTCAATGGCAGAAGAAAAGAAAAACGACAGAGAAAACGATCCTATCAATCTGTTGCTTGAGCAAGCTCTCACGCGACAGAGGGACGAAATGATGGAGAATTTTGCCCACATCCTTCAATGCCTACCGATAGCATCAGGCGCATCCTCATCAAGTGGCCACTTTGGAGGCACCTCACCTTTCAAGGTACAATTTAACTTTGATATTCATGTATTTGAAGGAAAGATAGATGCAGAAGCCCTAGAAAAATGGTTAACTCTGCTAGAAGGTTATTTCTCTGTTCACAATTTTTCAGACAAAGAAAATATCACCTTCACACTCCTTAAAGATCTCCCTCATGTCAAACATTGGTGGGAAACTTACTGGGAGCAAAGTTCAACAGAGGAGTCTGGAATATATGGGGCCGATCCCACTTGGGATTTTTTTATGGATGCAGTAAAGGAACAGTATTACCCTGTTGGCAACTATGAGGACCAATACATGAGATGGACCACACTGTGGCAAGAGAGGGGCCAAGCAGTTCTGAAGTTCACCAATACCTTCCATACCTTCTGCACCAAGCTAGGTATCAAAGCCTCCAAGCGACATTTCGTTCTGAAATACCATGGGGCTCTACACAAATACATCCAGACTGAAATGGATTTTCTGGACATCTCATCACTCGGTGTTGCTTATCGATATGCTGTTAAAATTGAGTAGAAATTTAAGCACCAGAACAAACGGGAGTTTGGGTCTGCAAATCCACAACAACCAAAGCATGACAAAGACGTCCCTAACAAACAGTTTCCCGAAAACCAGTCCAAGACACAGGAAAAGAAGGGTCACGGGAAGACAAAGAAGGACACCGGAAAATGGTGTGATTTCCACGAAATCCCCCGGCACAACATCGATGAATGTCGCTCAAAACAGTCATTGGTGGCCAAGATCAAAGACAAGGAGCCGAACCCTGATTCAGAATCTGATTCTAAAAATATTGGTAAATGACAAATCATTGACACAGACCCCACTGCTATTGTCGCAACCGCAACAATTCAACCAGAAGAACCAACAGATCCTAAAGAGGGGGAGCACCTTTTTCATTCACAGATGTGGGTGAGGGGGACCCCGCTACATTTTATTGTTGATAGAGGAAGCTAGAAAAACCTCATCTCAGCAGAGGTCGTCAAACAATTGGGATTGTCGACAACACCACACCCGCAACCATACAACATTGGGTGGCTTCGACAAGGACGAGATCTTCGTGTCATCCAATAGTATTGATTGTCATACGGCATCCAAACCTTCAAGGATGAGGTATTAAGTGATGTTACTCCACTGGATGTCTGTGATGTTCTCTTGGGCCAACCATATATGTGGAGATGCCATGTTGTTTATGAGTCTCGACCCCGTAGTGTCATTGTTACTTTGGAGGGTCATCTCTACAGAATACCAGAGGTAGTTCCAACTATTGTTCCACCTAAAAAGTGTCACAAGTTAGTATCTCATACTGCAAAATTCAGCTTCTTCACAATCTGTTCAGAAGGAGAACAAAAGGACACTGCAACCACTACAGCCTTGCCCCAAGCACCTTCTATCCAACCGAAGTAGGTCAACAAGGTTGTAGCAAAGTGAAAAGATTCCTTCTGCACATCGTCCTCTCATGTATCTTGACTTGTTTAACAACCTCAACCTCAACAGGTTCATGACAAATTTCCACAAACTGAGCAGTGCGACATTTCCAGCAAGACAAGCAACTCACCAAGATGCAGATTCAACAAATGCTTTTCCCTCTCCCTTGGGAACTCAATGCAATGGAGACCATTTCTTCCTAAGAAGGGAGGATTGATCCGGGTGGATATCGGTGGCCACCCACCTTTTCCAAATGGCTCAAAACAATTTTCTGGCAATTTTGGCAATTTACTATTTTTAGCAGGTTTTAACCTTCGGGGCCATTTTGAGGGCCCAAATGAAGGTTTTTTTAGATTGAGGTTCTCAATGACAGTAGAAGGCATAATTTATCCCCCAAAATGAATCTCCTCGACGATACCTTTCCAACGAGCTATCACACGCCTAAAACTGAGATCATATCCAAAAGTTACTACCCCGGGAAGTTGATGTACTCACTTACCCAAACGGGGCCCACATGACTTTTGGTGCTTCATCTCCTAGGGTTAGGTTTTTGGATGTCTAGGGTTTTTGGCATTCCTTCTTATTGTAAAAATGAATTCATAGCCTCATTGTAATCATCTTCTTGCGAATGTGAGTAGCCATCACATCTCTTCTCAAAGATATGCTGCCACCATTCTAGCGAGTCTTTCACTCTGTATTTTTACAGTCTCTGTATATTTCTTTCATTAATAGAAATCGTGTATTACTATATATTTGTGTTTATGGTTTCATCTCTGATGCATTTATGTTATATTATTGAATATCTACGATATCTCCGTGCATTTCTTTATTATATCTCCTATCTCATTTCGTGCCGAAAATAATCTGGATCAGTGGTATCAGAGTAGGTTGCTCTTGATCGTTTTTCAGTGCATGTCCCCGACGAGGTCCAAGTATAGCAAGTTGGGTATTGAGATTGTCTCTCTTGAAGAAAATAGCTCTCGCACACCCAAGAAACCCTCAATGGTGGAAGAAAAGAAAAACGACGGAGCAGACGATCCTATCAATCTGTTGCTTGAGAAAGCTCTCATGCGACAGAGGGACGAAATGATTGAGAATTTTTCCCACATCCTTCAACGCCTGCTGATAGCATTAGGTGCATCATCATCAAGCGGCCACTTTGGAGGCACCCCACCTTTCAAGGTACAATTTAACTTTGATATTCATGTATTTAAAGGACAGATAGATTGAGAAGCCCTAGAAAAATGGTTAACTCTGCTCAAAGGTTATTTCTCTGTTCACAATTTTTCTGACAAAGAAAAGATCACCTTCACACTCCTTAAATCTCTCACTCATGTCAAACATTGGTGGGAAACTTACTGGGAGAAAATTTCCACAGAGGAGTCTGGAATATATGGGGCTGATCCCACTTGGGATGTTTTTGTGGATGCGGTAAAGGAACAGTATTACCCTGTTGGCAACTATGAGGACCAGTACATGAGATGGACCACACTGCGGCAAGAGAGGGGCCAAGCAGTTCTGGAGTTCACCAATACCTTCCATACCTTGCGCACCAAGCTGGGTATCAAAGACTCCGAGCAACATTTGGTTCTCAAATACCGTGGGGCTCTACACAGATACATCCAAACTGAAATGGATTTTCTGGACATCTCATCACTTGGTGTTGCTTATCGATATGTTGTTAAAATTGAGCAGAAATTTAAGCACCAAAACAAATGGTAGTTTGGGTCTACAAATCCACAAAAACCAAAGCATGACAAAGATGGCCCTAACAAACAGTTTCCCAAAAACTAGTCAAAGACACAGGAAAAGAAGGGTCACGGGAAGACAAAGAAGGACACCAGAAAATGGTGTGATTTCCACAATTTCCCCTGGCACAACATCGATGAATGTTTCTCAAAGCAGTCATTGGTGGCCAAGATAAAAGACAAGGAACCAAACCCTGATTCAAAATATGATTCTAAAAATACTGGTAAAGGACATATCATTGACGCATACCCCACTGCTATTGTCGCAACCGCAGCAATTCAACCAGAAGAACCAATAGATTCTGAAGAGGGGGAGTGCCTTTTTCATTCACAGATGTGGTTGAAGGGGACCCCGCTGCATTTTATTGTTGACAGCAGAAGCCAGAAAAACCTCATCTCAACAGAGGTCGTCAAACAGTTTGGATTGTGGACAACACCACACTCGCAACCATACAACATTGGGTGGCTTTGACAAGGACGAGATCTTCGTGTCAGCCAATAGTGTCGATTTTCATACGACATCCAACACTTCAAGGATGAGGTATTATGTGATGTTGCTCCACTGGATGTCTGTGATGTTCTCTTGGGCCAACCATATATGTGGAAACGCCATGTTGTTTATGAGTCTCGACCCCATTTTTTCATTTTTACTTTGGAGGGTCATCTCTATAGAATACCAGAGGTAGTTCCAACTATTGTACCACCTAAAAAGTGTCACAAGGTAGTATATCATACTGCAAAATTTAGCTTCTTCACCATCTATTCAAAAGGAGAACAAAAGGACACTGCAACCACTACATCCTTGCCCCAAGAACCTTCTATCCAACAGAAGCAGGTCGACAAGGTTGCAGCAAAGTGCAAAGATTCCTTCTACACATCATCCTCTCATGTATCTCGACTTGTTGAACAACCTCAACCTCAACAGGTTCGTGACAGATTTCCACAAACTGAACAATGCGACGTCCCCAACAAAACAAGCAGCTCACCAAGATGCAGATTCAACAAACGCTTTTCCCTCTCCCCTGGGAACTCAACGCAATGGATACCATTGCTTCATAAGGAGGTAGGATTTATCTAGGTGGATATCGGTGGCCACCCACCTTTTCCAAATGGTTCAAAACAGTTTTCTGACAATTTTGGCAATTTACTATTTTTAGCAGGTTTTAACTTCCGGGGCTATTTTGAGGGCCCAAATGAAGGTTTTTCGAGATAGAGGTTCTCAATGATATTCAAAGGCATTATTTATCTCCCAAAATGAATCTCCTCAGGGATACCTTTCCAACGAGCTATCACACGCCTAAAACATAGATCGTATCCAAAAGTTACGACCCCAAGAAGTTGATGTACTCACTTACCCAAATGGGGCCCACGTGACTTTTGGTGCTTCATCTCCTAGGGTTAGGTTTTTGGATGTCTAGTGTTTTTTTCATTCCTTATTATTGTAAAAATGCCTTCATAGCCTCATTGTAATCATCTTCTTGCGAATGTGAGTAGTCGTCACATCTCTTCTCAGAGATAAGCTGCCACCATTCTAGCGAGTCTTTCACTCTGTGTTTTTACAGTCTGTATATTTCTTTCATTAATAGAAATCATGTATTATTGTATGTTTGTGTTTATGGTTGCATCTCTGATACATTTATGTTATATTATTGAATATCTGCGATATCTTTGTGCATTTCTTTATTATATCTTCGATCTCATTTCGTGCCGAAAATAATTCAGATCAGTGGTATCAAAGCAGGCTGCTCTTGATCGTTTTTCAGTGTATGTCCCAAACGAGGTCCGAGTATAGCAAGTTGGGTCTCGAGCTTGTCTCTCTTGAAGACAATCTCTCTCGCACACCCAAGAAACCCTTAATGGTGGAAGAAAATAAAAACGATGGAGCAGACGATCCTATCAATCTGTTGCTTGAGAAAGCTCTCACGCGATAGAGGGATGAAATGATGGAGAATTTTGTCCACATCCTTCAACGTCTGTCGATAGCATCAGGTGCATCCTCATCAAGCGGCCACTTTGGAGGCACCTTGCCTTTCAAGGTACAATTTAACTTTGATATTCCTATATTTGAAGAACAGATAGATGCAGAAGTCCTAGAAAAATGGTTAACTCTGCTAAAAGGTTATTTCTCTATTCACAATTTTTCTGACAAAGAAAAGATCACCTTCGCACTCCTTAAGGCTTTCCCTCATGTCAAACATTGGTGGGAAACTTACTGGGAGCAAAGTTCCACAGAGGAGTCTAGAATATATGGGGTCGATCCCACTTGGGATTTTTTTGTGGATGCGGTAAAGGAACGGTATTACCCTGTTGGCAACTATGAGGACCAGTACATGAGATGGACCACACTGCGGCAAGAGAGGGGCCAAGTAATTCCGGAGTTCACCAATACCTTCCATACCTTGCGCACCAAGATGGGTATCAAATACTTCGAGCGACATTTGGTTCTGAAATACTGTGGGGCTCTACACAGATACATCTAGACTGAAATGGATTTTCTGGACATCTCATCACTCGGTGCTGCTTATTGATAAGTTGTTAAAATTGAGCAAAAATTTAAGCACTAGAACAAACTGGAGTTCAGGTCTGCAAATCCACAAAAACCAAAGCATGACAAAGATGGCCTTAACAAACATTTTCATTAAAACCAGTCGAAGACACATGAAAATAAGGGTCACAGGAAGACAAAGAAGGACACTAGAAAATGGTGTGATTTCTACAAAAGCCCCTGGCACAACACCGATGAATTTCGCTCAAAACAGTCATTGGTGGCCGAGATCAAAGACAAGGAGTAGAACCCTGATTCAGAATCTGATTCTGAAAATACTGGTAAAGGATAGATCATTGACGTAGACCCCACTTCTATTGTCGCAACCGCAACAATTCAACTAGAAGAACCAACAGATCCTGAAGAGGGGGAGCGTCTTTTTCATTCATTGATGTGGGTGAAGGGGACCCCGCTGCAATTTATGGTTGATAGAGGAAGCCAAAAAAACCTCATCTCAGCAGAGGTCATCAAACAGTTGGGATTGTGGACAACACCACACCCGCATCCATACAACATCGGGTGGCTTCGACAAGGATGAGATCTTTGTGTCAGCTAACAGTGTCTATTGTCATATAGCATCCAACCCTTCAAGGATGAGGTATTATGTGATGTTGCTCCACTGGATGTTTGTGATGTTCTCTTGGGCCAACCATATATGTGGAGACGCCATGTTGTTTATGAGTCTCGACCCCGCAGTGTCATTGTTAATTTGGAGGGTCATCTCTATAGAATACCAGAGGTAGTTCCAACTATTATTCCACCTAAAATGTGTCGCAAGGTAGTATCTCATACTGCAAAATTTAGCTTCTTCACAATCTATTCAGAAGGAGAACAAAAGGACACTGCAACCACTACAGCCTTGCCCCAAGCACCTTCTATCCAACAGAAGTAGGTCGACAAGGCTGCAGCAAAGTGCAAAGATTCCTTCCGCACATCGTCCTCTCGTGTATCTCAACTTTTTGAACAGCCTCAACCTCAACAAGTTCGTGACAGATTTCCACAAACTGAGCAGTGCGACGTCTCCAGCAAGACAAGCAACTCACCAAGATGCAGATTCAACAAACGCTTTTCCCTCTCCCCCAGGAAATCAACGCAATGGAGACCATTGCTTCCTAAGGAGGGAGGATTGATCTAGGTGGATATCGGTGGCCACCCACCTTTTCCAAATGGCTCAAAACAGTTTTCTGGCAATTTTGGCAATTTAATATTTTTAGCAGGTTTTAACTTCCGGGGCCATTTTGAGGGCCCAAATGAAGGTTTTTCGAGATCAAGGTTCTCAAGGATAGTTGAAGGCATTATTTATCCCCCAAAATGAATATCCTCGACGATACCTTTCCAACAAGCTATCACAGGCTTAAAACGGAGATCGTATTCAAAAGTTACAACCCTGGGAAGTTGATGTACTCACTTACCCAAACGGGACCCACATGACTTTTGGTGTTTCATCTCCTAGGGTTAGGTTTTTGGATGTCTGGGGTTTTTGGCATTCCTGCTTATTGTAAAAAGGCCTTTAGAGCCTCATTTTAATCATCTTCTTGCGAATGTGAGTAGTCGTCACTTCTCTTCTCAGAGATAAGATGCCACCATTTTAGCGAGTCTTTCACTCTATATTTTTACAGTCTCTGTATATTTCTTTCATTAATAGAAATCATTTATTACTTTATATTTGTGTTTATGGTTGCATCTCTAATACATTTCTGTTATATTATTGAATATTTGTGATATCTCTGTGCATTTCTTTATTATATCTCCGATCTCATTTTGTGCCGAAAATAATCTGGATCAATGGTATCAGAGCAGGCTGCTCTCGATCGTTTTTCAGGGTGTGTCCCTGACGAGGTCCAAGTATAGAAAGTTGGGTCTCGAGCTTCTTTCTCTTGAAGACAATCACTCTTGCACACCCAAGAAACCCTCAATGGTGGAAGAAAAGAAAAATGGCGGAGCAGACGATCCTATCAATCTGTTGCTTGAGCAAGATCTCACACAACAGAGGGACGAAATGATGGAGAATTTTGCCCACATCCTTCAATGCATGTCGATAGCATCAGGAGTATCCTCATCAAGTGGACACATTGGAGGCACCTCGCCTTTCAAGGTACAAGTTAACTTTGATATTCTTGTATTTGAAGGACAGATAGATGTAGAAGCCCTAGAAAAATGGTTAACTCTGCTAGAAGGTTATTTCTCTATTCACAATTTTTCCGACAAAGAAAATATCACCTTCGCACTCCTTAAAGCTCTCTCTCATGTCAAACATTGGTGGGAAACTTACTGGGAACAAAGTTCCACAGAGGAGTCTGGAATATACGGAGTCGATCCCACTTGGGATTTTTTTGTGGATGCAGTAAAGGAACAGTATTACCCTGTTGGCAACTATGAGGACCAGTACATGAGATGGACCACACTGCGGCAAGAGAGGGGCCAACCAGTTCCAGAGTTTACCAATACCTTCCATACCTTGCACACCAAGCTGGGTTTCAAAGACTCCGAGTGACATTTGGTTCTGAAATACCGTGGGGCTCTACACAGATACATCCAAACTAAAATGGATTTTCTGGACATCTCTTCAGTCGGTGCTGCTTATTGATATGTTGTTAAAATTGAGCAGAAATTTAAGCACCAAAACAAACAGGAGTTCAGGTCTACAAATCCGCAACAACCAAAGCATGACAAAGACAGCCCTAACAAACAGTTTCCCAAAAACCAGTCCAAGACATAAGAAAAGAAGGGTCACGGAAAGATAAAGAAGGACACCGAAAAATGGTGTGATTTCCACAAAAGCCCCTGGCACAACATCGATGAATGTCACTCACAACAGTTATTGGTGGCCGAGATCAAATACAAGGAGTCGAACCTTGATTTGGAATTTGATTCTGAAAATACTGGTAAAGGACAGATCAATGATGTAGACCCCGCTGTTATTGTCGTGACTGCAGAAATTCAACTAGAAGAACCAACAGATCCTGGAGAGGGGGAGCACCTTTTTCATTCACAGATGTGGGTGAAGGGGACCCTGCTGCATTTCATTGTTGATAGTGGAAGCCAAAAAAACCTCATCTCAGCAGAGGTCATCAAATAGTTGGGATTGTTGACAACACCATACCCACATCCATACAACATTAGGTGGCTTCGACAAGGATGAGATATTCATGTCAGCCAATAGTACCGATTGTCATATGGCATCCAACCCTTCAAGGATGAGGTATTATGTGATGTTGCTCCACTAGATGTCTGTGATGTTCTCTTGGTCCAACCATATATGTGGAGACGCCATGATGTTTATGAGTCTCGACCCCGGAGTGTCATTGTTACTTTGGAGGGTCATCTCTTTAGAATACCAGAGGTAGTTCCAACTATTGTTCCACCTAAAAAGTGTTGCAAGATAGTATCTCATACTGTAAAATTCAGCTTCTTCACAATCTGTTCAGAAGGAGAACAAAAGGACACTGCAACCACTACAGCCTTGCCCCAAGCACCTTTTATCCAATAGAAGCAGGTCGACAAGGCTAGAGAAAAGTGCAAAGATTCCTTATGCACATCGTCCTCTCATGTATCTCAACTTGTTGAAGAGCCTCAACCTCAACAGGTTTGTGACAGATTTCCAAAAACTTAGCAGCGCGACGTCTCCAGTAAGACAAGTAGCTCACCAAGATGCAGATTCAACAAACTCTTTTCCCTCTCCCCCAGTAACTCAACACAATGGAGACCATTTATTCCTAAGGAAGGAGGATTGATCCAGGTGGATATCGGTGGCCACCCACCCTTTCCAAATGGCTCAAAATAGTTTTTAGGCAATTTTTGCAATTTACTATATTTAGCAGGTTTTAACTTCCAGGGCCATTTTGAAGGCCCAAATGAAGGTTTTTCGAGATCGAGGTTCTAAATGATATCTGAAAGAATAATTTATCCCCCAAAATGAATCTCCTTGGTGATACCTTTCCAACGATCTATCACACGCCTAAAACGGAGATCGTATCCAAAAGTTACGACCTTGGGAAGTTGATGTACTCACTTACCCAAACGGGACCCACATGACTTTTTGCGCTTCATCTCCTAGGGTTACATTTTTGGATTTCTAGGGTTTTTGGCATTCCTACTTATTGTAAAAATGCCCTCAGAGCCTCATTGTAATCATCTTCTTGCGAATGTGAGTAGCCGTCACATCTCTTCTCAGAGATAAGCTGCCACCATTCTAGCGAGTCTTTCACTCTGTATTTTTACAGTCTCTGTATATTTCTTTCATTAATAGAAATCGTGCATTACTGTATATTTGTGTTTATGGTTGCATCTCTGATACATTTCTGTTATATTATTGAATATCTGTGATATCTCTGTGCATTTCTTTATTATGTCTCCGATCTCATTTCGTGCCAAAAATAATCTGGATCAGTGGTATCAGAGCAGGTTGCTCTCATCGTTTTTTAGTGCATGTCCCCGACGAGGTCCGACTATAGCAAGTTGGGTCTTGAGCTTGTCTCTCTTGAAGACAATCACTCTCGCACACCCAAGAAACCCTCAATGGCAGAAGAAAAGAAAAATGATAGAGCAAACGATCCTATCAATCGGTTGCTTGAGCAAGCTCTCACGCGATAGAGGGACGAAATGATGGAGAATTTTTTCCACATCCTTCAACGCCTGTCGATACCATCAGGCGCATCCTCATCAAGCGGCCACTTTGGAGGCACCTCGATTTTCAAGGTACAATTTAACTTTGATATTACTATATTTGAAGGACAGATAGATGCAGAAGCCCTAGAAAAATGGTTAACTCTACTAGAAGGTTATTTCTTTGTTCACAATTTTTTCGACAAAGAAAAGATCACCTTCGCACTCCTTAAAGCTCTCCCTCATTTTAAACATTGGTGGGAAACTTACTAGGAGCAAAGTTCCACAAAGGAGTCTAGAATATATGGGGCCGATCCCAATTGGGATTTTTTTGTGGATGCGGTAAAGGAACAGTATTACCCTGTTGGCAACTATGAGGACCAATACATGAGATGGACCACACTGTGGCAAGAGAGGGACCAAACAGTTCTGGAGTTCACCAATACCTTCCATACCTTGCATACTGATATGGGTATTAAAGACTCCGAGCGACATTTGGTTCTGAAATACCGTGGGGCTCTACATAGATACATCTAGACTGAGGATTTTCTGGACATCTCATCACTCAGTGCTGCTTATCGATATGTTGTTAAAATTGAGGAGAAATTTAAGCACCAGAACAAACGGGAGTTTGGGTCTACAAATTCGCAACAACCAAAGCATGACAAAGATGGCCCTAACAAACAGTTTCCCAAAAACTAGACCAAGACACATGAAAAGAAGGGTCACGGGAAGACAAAGAAGGACACCGAAAAATGGTGTGATTTCCACAAAAGCCCCTAGCACAACACCGATGAATGTCACTCAAAACAATCATTGGTGGCTGATATCAAAGACAAGGAGCCTAACCCTGATTTAGAATCTGATTCTGAAAATATTGGTAAAGGACAGATCATTGACACAGACCCCACTACTATTGTCGCGATCGCAGCAATTCAACCAGAAGAACCAACAGATCCTAAAGAGGGGGAGCACCGTTTTCATTCATAGATGTGGGTGAAGGGGACCCCGCTGCATTTTATTGTTGATAGTGGAAGCCAGAAAAACCTCATCTCAGCAGAGGTCGTCAAACAGTTGGGATTGTCGACAACACCACACCTGCAGCCATACAGCATCGGGTGGCTTCGACAAGGACGATATCTTCATGTCAGCCAACAGTGTCGATTGTCATACAGCATCCAACCCTTCAAGGACGAGGTATTATGTGATGTTGCTCCACTAGATGTCTGTGATGTTCTCTTGGGCCAACCATATATGTTGAGACGCCATGTTGTTTATGAGTCTCAACCCCGTAGTGTCATTGTTACTTTGGAGGGTCATCTATATAGAATACCAGAGGTAGTTCCAACTACTGTTCCACCTAAAAAGTGTTGCAAGGTAGTATCTCATACTGCAAAATTCATCTTCTTCACAATCTGTTGAGAAGGAGAACAAAAGGACATTGCAACCACTACAGCCTTGCCCCAAGCACCTTCTATCCAACAGAAGTAGGTCGACAAGGCTGTAGCAAAGTGCAAAGATTCCTTCTGCACATTGTCCTCTCATGTATCTCGACTTGTTGACTAGCCTCAACCTTAACAAGTTCGTGACATATTTCCATAAATTGAGCAATGCGACGTCTCCACCAAGACAAGCAGCTCACCAAGATGTAGATTCAACAAACGCTTTTCCCTCTCCCCCAGGAACTCAACGCAATGGAGACCATTTCTTCCTAAGGATGGAGGATTGATCTAGGTGGATATCAATGGCCAACCACCTTTTCCAAATGGCTCAAAACAGTTTTCTGGCAATTTTGGCAATTTACTAATTTTTAGCAGGTTTTAACTTTTAGGACCATTTTGAGGGCCCAAATGAATATTTTTCGAGATAGAGGTTCTTAATGATAGTTGAAGGCATAATTTATCCCCCAAAATGAATATCCTCGACAATACATTTCCAACGAGCTATCACACGCCTAAAATGGACATCGTATCCAAAACTTACGACCCCAGGAAGTTGATGTACTCACTTACCCAAACGGGGCTCACATGACTTTTGGTGCTTCATCTCCTAGGGTCAGGTTTTTGGATGTCTAGGGTTTTTGGAATTCCTTCTTATTGTAAAAAGGCCTTCAGAGCCTCATTGTAGTCATCTTCTTGCGAATGTGAGTAGTTGTCACATCTCTTCTCAGAGATCAGCTGCCACCATTCTAGCGAGTCTTTCACTCTATATTTTTACAGTCTCTGTATATTTCTTTCATTAATAGAAATCGTGTATTACTGTATATTTGTGTTTATGGTTGCATCTCTGATACATTTTTGTTATATTATTGAATATTTGTGATATCTCTGTGCATTTCTTTATTATATCTCCGATCTTATTTTGTGTTGAAAATAATCTGGATCAGTGGTATCAGAGCAGGTTGCTCTTGATCGTTTTTCAGTGCATGTCCCCGACGAGGTCCGAGTATAGCAAGTTGGGTCTCGAGCTTGTCTCTCTTGAAGACAATCGCTCTCACACACCCAAGAAACCCTCAATGGTGGAAGAAAAAAAAAACGATGGAGCAGATGATCCTATCAATCTGTTGCTTGAGCAAGCTCTCACGCGACAGAGGGACGAAATGATTGAGAATTTTGCCCACATCCTTCAACGCCTGTCGATAGCATCAGTCGCATCCTCATCACGTGGCCACTTTGGAGGCACCTCGCCTTTCAAGGTACAAGTTAACTTTGATATTCCTGTATTTGAAGGACAGATAGATGCAGAAGCCCTAGAAAAATGGCTAACTCTCCTAGAAGGTTATTTCTCTGTTCACAATTTTTCCGACAAAGAAAAGATCACCTTCACACTCCTTAAAGCTCTCCCTCATGTCAAACATTGGTGGGAAACTTACTAGGAGAAAAGTTCCACAGAGGAGTCTAGAATATATGGGGTCGATCCCACTTGGGATTTTTTTGTGGATGCGTTAAAGGAACAGTATTACCCTGTTGGCAACTATGAGGACCAGTACATGAGATGGACCACACTGCGGCAAGAGAGGGGCCAAGCAGTTCCGGAGTTCACCAATACCTTCCATACCTTGCGCACCAAGATGGGTATCAAAGACTCTGAGCGACATTTGTTTCTGAAATACCGTGGGGCTCTACACTGATACATCCAAACTGAAATGGATTTTCTGGACATCTCATCACTCGGTGCTGCTTATCGATATGCTATTAAAATTGAGCAGAAATTTAAACACCAGAACAAACGGGAGTTTGGGTCTGCAAATCCGCAACAACCAAAGCATGACAAAGACTATCTTAACAAACAGTTTCCTGAAAACCAGTCAAATTTTGCTCAAAAATTCAAAGTGTCTGAAATTGCTTCAAATCAAACGAGAGCGTAGGCCTCATTGTTACGAACCCAACGCAACTTTTTTGGGTTCAAACGGACGTCAAGAGCGAGAGATATCGCGTTCTGTTCAAAATGACAAACAGGCAAAAAAAAGGATGTTGATTGTATAGTCTGTACAGTCCGTACGGATGTTGACGTGGCAGGTCGTACAACACATGGTAGGCAGTTATTTGGATAGTTGGCATGTGACATGGCATGTTTGCATCGAACGGGATGACGACATGTGGCCCAGTCATTGGCCGCCATGTGTCATATATTTATTGGTATAAAATTATGTCGTTGGCCGGAGTCGACCCCGCGACCTCTAGGCAAGGGGGAAAGACTTAGAAAGAGTCACCAACCGGCGCTCCACTAGTTGTTCCTTGTAATATATATGGAAAAATATATTTAAATGTTTGCATATGTGTATAGTTTGGGGCGTGACCGGGCCGGGGCTTCGCCCCAGCCCTTGGTCACACATTGTATTACATATGACCCAATGCTATACCATTTGGGCGCGCGCGCAGTTTTTTTTGTTCCAATGGTTATACAAATGACCCGCCATTTGGCCTTTGACCATTGGCTTGTGGAACAAGAGCCTATGTTTATGTTAGCGTGCGGTCGCATGGGTCATACGACCTTGCCCTTGACGGTTAGGGGCTAGGTGTGCCCATAACTATCCTACAGTTTGCATGGTTCACGCGGTTGCGTCTGGTGCTAAGTTTTTACGCTTAAATATGTGTGTGGGTTAGGTTGAGCCAACAAGGGTGCATTTTGTAGATGCAGAGACAGCAAGTTTGAAGGGGGGACTTCCAGGAAGCCTATCTTCTTCAATTTTTGGCTAAACGAGGTGTCGAAAAATCCCAGCTAGGGGTTTTTGGACATACTGAAGCTATTGGAGCAGTCTATTTAGCATTTTGAGCATTGTAAAGCACATTTTTGAGCACTTTGATAAAATAATACAAATGATCCATTGGAAGCTGGACCAGGACATGTAGCCCAAGAGAGGGGTGAACTCATTTATCATTTGTTGTGTTATGTGTTTTCTGTTCACTGTTTTTGTTGTTGTTTATATGCATCTTGAACGAGTAAATCCTATTAAAGTTGTGTTGCAAAGTTGATCCATTTGCATTTTAACACATAAAATTTAACTTACAAATATTTTCAAGAATACAAGTCTTCTTCATTTTTAGATCAAGTTGGTATGAGAGCATAGGTTTTTGAAGACTTGATTATTTGCAAGTGTTTGTTTTCGGATGCTCACGAGGTTGAAAATCACAAGAGGAGAAGTTCAACTTGTAGAGCCAAGTTCTCATCCTTCAAGGAGGAAGAATATATCTTCACCGCAAGTTTCAAGGAGGCATTCACCAAGTATGGCTCATGAAGAGAGTCATGAGCATGTTCCTACAGAATATGAAGATCTCAAAAAGGTTGTCATGGAAATGAGAGAGATGATGAAGATCTTGATGGAAAGGAATACAAGGTTGCAAGGTGAAGGCTCCAACCCTTCAAAGCACAAGGGAGACAGTGGTGATAAAACTCCAAATGGAAATGGAGGGAATAGTGCTTCTCCACCACCCTCACCTCCATCTTCTTCTTCTTCTACTAATTCAAGACCTCTTCTGAATTCTCCAAAGGGACATGGTAAAACTCCTTCACAAATTCCTTCGTTAAAGCTTGATATTAAATTCGAATTGCCAATGTACAATGAAGAAGTTAATGCTGAGAGATTAGATAATTGGATTCGTCAGATTGAGGTGTATTGTAGGATACAAAAAATTCAAGATGATGAAACTAAGATTCATCTTGCTTCTTTAAGATTGGAAAGTGCAGCACTCATTTGGTGGGAATCCAAGATTCAGGAGGACATGAAGAAACATGGTTAAATTTTAACCTCTTGGAATGATTTTATTGTTGCAATTAAAAGACAATTTTACCCATTGGCATATATGCAAAAGGCTACTATGGATTGGCAAAATTTTAGACAAGCTAAAGGACAGAATGTGCAAAGCTTTACTCAAGAATTT
>ML787365.1:1108543-1131579 GCA_009831015.1 Picea engelmannii
CTAACCTCATCATCAAAGTCCACTTTTACAGAACTTAGTTGATTAGTAACCGTATTAAATTCATTTAAATGATCTGCAACAGACCCACCTTCTGACATCTTCATATTAAATAATCTCTTCATTAGAAATACCTTATTCGACGCAGAGGGTTTTTCATACAATTTGGCCAATGCGTCCATCAAACCCTCCGTCGTCTTTTCTTTCGAGATATTGAAATCCACTGATGCTGCTAGGCTCAGCCGTATCGTTCCTAGGGCCTTTCTATCAAGAATCGTCCATTCTTCGTCCTTCATGGCCATCGACTTCTTTGCTACTCCACTCAATGGTATGAATAGATCCTTCTGATATAAATAGTCTTCGATCTTCATCTTCCATAACTGGTAGTTTTGGTCGTTAAATTTCTTGACCCTAAACTTTCCATGTTCCGACATTGCTCCCACTCGAACGAGGAACCCTATTTTCCTGCGAGTTACCTTACGCTCTGATACCAGTTGTTAGAAAAACAGGACCGCGGAGCAATAAAATAAAAAAAAATGCAGAAACAAAAAACAGAAGACACACAATACAAGAGAGACACAGATTTACATGGTTCACCCAGTGTGGGCTACGTCCACCAGAGAAATTGTCAGGTCCTTTCTTTATTATTATCCAGCAAATGAAGGGATACAACCTACAGCAAAACCTGTAGTAACTTCCTCTTCTTTATCTCACAATCTCCTCTCTCAGAATACAATACTTGCCATCAATCATAGCCGCAATACATTTCCCTCACAAAAGAGGGTTGCCTTCTAGGGAAAAAAAACCCTAACATAATATCTATCGTTAGATCTGCGACCTTATAATGAACGGTCCAAATTTACAATCAAATTACAATATACTTTTATAAGGCAATTTTTGCTTCGGGGGCTTCGCCCCTGAACCCCCACTGGGGGCCCGCTTGCCCCCAAACCCCCCAGTTGGGGGGATAGGCCCCCCGAACCCCACAGAGGGGGTACCCCCCCTCTGCACTCCCCCGCGTGGAAGAGTGTACATAATTCTGGGGTCTAAATACTTCATGGGGTATAAACACGGCTGAAAGTAAAAGACCTATAAATCAGGAAGATAATCAGGCTCCACAACCAACAGCGCCTTTTTCATTCACAAATGTGAGTGAAGGGGACTCCGCTGCATTTTATTGTTGATGGAGGAAGCCAGAAAAACCTCATCTCAGCAGAGGTCATCAAACAGTTGGGATTGTCGACAACACCACACCCGCAGCCATACAACATCGGGTAGATTCGACAAGGATGAGATCTTCATGTCAGCCAACAGTGTCGATTGTCATACGGCATCCAACCCTTCAAGGATGAGGTATTATGTGATGTTGCTCCACTGGATGTCTATGATGTTCTCTTGGGCCAACCATATATGTGGAGACACCATGTTGTTTATGAGTCTCGACTCTGTAGTGTCATTTTTACTTTGGAGGTTCATCTCTACAGAATACTAGAGGTAGTTCCAACTATTGTTTCGCCTAAAAAGTGTCGCAAGGTAGTATCTCATACTACAAAATTCATCTTCTTCACAATTTGTTCATAAGGAGAACAAAAGGAAACTGCAACCACTACAGCCTTGCCCCAAGCACCTTTTATCCAACAGAAGCAGGTCGACAAGGCTGCAGCAAAGTGAAAAGATTCCTTCTGCACATCGTCCTCTCATGTATCTCGACTTGTTGAATAGCCTCAACCTCAATAGGTTCATGATAGATTTCCACAAACTAAGCAGCATGACATCTCCAGCAAGACAAGAAGCTCACCAAGATGCAGATTCAACAAACACTTTTCCCTCTCCCCCAGGAACTCAACGCTTTTCCCTTTTCGAAATGGCTCAAAACAGTTTTCTGGCAATTTTGGCAATTTGCTATTTTTAGTAGGTTTTAACTTCCGGGGCCATTTTGAGGGCCCAAATGAAGGTTTTTCTAGATATAGGTTCTCAATGATATCTGAAGGCATAATTTATCCCCCAAAATGAATCTCCTCAATGATACCTTTCCAACGAGCTATCACACGCCTAAATCGGAGATCGTATCCAAAAGTTACGACCCTGGGAAGTTGATGTACTCACTTACGCAAACGGGGCCCACATGACTTTTGGCACTTCATCTCCTAGGGTTAGGTTTTTGAATGTCTAGGGTTTTAAGCATTCCGGGAAGTTGATGTACACCTACCGATAGCATCAGGCGCATCCTCATCAAGCAGCCACTTTGGAGGCACCTCGCCTTTCAAGGTACAAGTTAACTTTGATATTCCTATATTTGAAGGACAGATAGATGCAGAAGCCCTAGAAAAATGGTTAACTCTGCTATAAGGTTATTTCTCTATTCACAATTTTTTCTAAAAAGAAAAGATCACCTTCACACTCCTTAAAGCTCTCCCTCATGTCAAACATTGGTGGGAAACTTACTGGGAGCAAAGTTCCATAGAGGAGTCTGGAATATATGGGGCCAATCCCACAATGGAGACCATTGCTTCCTAAGAAGGGAGGATTGATCCAGGTGGATATCGGTGGCCACCCACCTTTTCCAAATGGCTCAAAACAATTTTCTGACAATTTTGGCAATTTACTATTTTTAGTAGGTTTTAACTTCCAAGGCCATTTTGAGGGGCCCAAATGAAGGTTTTTCGAGATCAAGGTTCTCAATGGTAGCCAAAGGCAGAATTTATTCCTCAAAATAAATCTCCTCAACAATACCTTTCCAACGAGCTATCACATGCCTAAAACGGAGATCGTATCCAAAAGTTACGACCCGGGAAAGTTGATGTACTCACTTACCCAAATGGGGCCCACATGACTTTTGGCACTTCATCTCCTAGGGTTAGGTTTTTGAATGTCTAGGGTTTTTGGCATTCCGGGAATTTGATGTATGCCTACCGATAGCATCAGGTGCATCCTCATCAAGGGGCCACTTTGGAGGCACCTCGCCTTTCAAGGTACAAGTTAACTTTGATATTCCTATATTTGAAGGACAGATAGATGCAGAAGCCCTAGAAAAATGGTTAACTTTGCTAGAAGGTTATTTCTCTGTTCACAATTTTTTTGACAAATAAAAGATCACCTTTGCACTCCTTAAAGCTCTCCCTCATGTCAAACATTGGTGGGAAACTTACTGGGAGCAAAGTTCCACAGAGGAGTCTGGAATATATGGGTTCGATCCCACTTGGAATTTTTTTGTGGATGCGGTAAAGGAACAGTACTACCTTGTTGGAAACTATGAGGACCAGTATATGAGATGGACCACACTGTGGAAAAAGAGGGGCCAAGCAGTTCCGAAGTTCACCAATACCTTTCATACCTTGAGCACTGAGCCGGGTATCAAAGACTTTGAGAGACATTTGGTTCTGAAATACCGTGGGGCTCTACACAGATACATCCAGACTGAAATGGATTTTCTAGACATCTCATCACTCGGTGTTGCTTATTGATATACTATTAAAATTGAGCAGAAATTTAAGCACCAGAACAAACGGGAGTTCGACTCTGCAAATCCGCAACAACCAAAGCATGACAAAGACGGCCCTAACAAACAGTTTCCCGAAAACCCTAACAGATGCTTTTCCCTCTCCCTCGGGAACTCAACACAATGGATACCATTGCTTCCTAAGAAGGGAGGATTGATCCAGGTGGATTCAGTGGCCACCCACCTTTTCCAAATGGCTCAAAACAGTTTTCTGACAATTTTGGAAATTTACTATTTTGTCACTTCATCTCCTATTTTGGATGTCTAGGGTTTTTGGCACTCCTGCTTATTATAAAAATCCCTTTAGAGCCTCATTCACAAATGTGGGTGAAGGGGACCCTGCTGCATTTTATTGTTGATAGCGGAAACCACAAAAACCTCATCTCAGTAGAGGTCGTCAAACAGTTGGGATTTTCGACAACACCACACCCACAGCCATACAACATCGGATGGCTTCGACAAGGACGAGATCTTCGTGTCAGCCAACAGTGTCGATTGTCATACGCCATCCAACCCTTCAAGGATGAGGTTTTTTGTGATGTTTCTCCACTGGATGTCTGTGATGTTCTCTTGGGCCAACCATATATGTGGAGACGCCATGTTGTTTATGAGTCTCGACCCCGTAGTGTCATTGTTACTTTGGAGGGTCATCTCTACAGAATACCAGAGGTAGTTCCAACTATTGTTCAACCTAAAAAGTATCGCAAGGTAGTATCTCATACTACAAAATTCAGCTTCTTCACAATCTGTTCAGAAGGAGAACAAAAGGACACTGCAACCACTACAGCCTTGCCCCAAGCACCTTCTATCCAATAGAAGCAGGTTGACAAGGCTGCAACAAAGTGCAAAGATTCCTTCTGCACATCGTCCTCTCATGTATCTCGACTTCTTGAACAGCCTCAACCTCAACAGGTTCCTGACATATTTCCACAAATTGGGCAGTGTGACGTCTCCAACAAGACAAGCAGCTCACAAAGATGCAGATTCAAAAAATGCTTTTCCCTCTCCCCCGGGAACTCAACGCAATGGAGACCATTGCTTCCTAAGGAGGGAGGATTTATCCAGGTGGATATCGGTGGCTACCCACCTTTTCCAAATGGCTCAAAACAGTTTTCTGGCAATTTTGGCAATTTACTATTTTTAGAAGGTTTTAACTTCTGAAGCCATTTTGAGGGCCCAAATGAATGTTTTTCGAGATCGAGGTTATCAATGATATCCTAAGGCATAATTTTTCCCCCAAAATAAGTCTCCTTGACGATACCTTTCCAATGAGCTATCACACGCCTAAAATGGAGATCATATCCAAAAGTTACAACCCTGGGAAGTTGATGTACTCACTTACCAAAACGGGGCCCACATGACTTTTGGCGCTTCATCTCCTAGGGTTAGGTTTTTGGATGTCTAGGGTTTTTGGCATTCCTGCTTATTGTAAAAAGGCCTTCAGAGCCTCATTGTAATCATCTTCTTGCGAATGTGAGTAGCCGTCACATCTCTTCTCAGAGATAAGATGCCACCATTCTAGCGAGTCTTTCACTCTGTATTTTTACAGTCTCTGTATATTTCTTTCATTAATAGAAATCGTGTATTACTGTATATTTGTGTTTATGGTTCAATCTCTGATACATTTCTGTTATATTATTGAATATCTGCGATATCTCTGTGCATTTTTTTATTATATCTCCGATCTCATTTCGTGCCGAAAATAATCTGGATCAGTGGTATCAGAGTAGGTTTCTCTTGATCGTTTTCCAGTTCATGTCCCCGACGAGGTCCGAGTATAGCAAGTTGGGTCTCGAGCTTGTCTCTCTTGAAGGCAATCACTCTCGCAACCCCAAGAAACCCTCAATGGCAAAAGAAAAGAAAAACGACGGAGCAGACGATCCTATCAATCTGTTGCTTTAGCAAGCTCTCACGCGACAGAGGGACGAAGTGATGGAAAATTTTGCCCACATCCTTCAACGTCTGTCGATAGCATCAGGAACATCCTCATCAAGAGGCCACTTTGGAGGCACCTCGCCTTTTAAGGTACAAGTTAAATTTGATATTCTTGTATTTGAAGGACATATAGATGCAGAAGCCCTAGAAAAATGGTTAACTCTGCTAGAAGGTTATTTCTCTATTCACAATTTTCCCGACAAAGAAAAGATCACCTCCGCACTCCTTAAATCTCTCCATCATGTCAAGCATTGATGGGAAACTTACTAGGAGAAAAGTTCCACAGAGGAGTCTGGAATATATGGGGTCGATCCCACTTGAGATTTTTTTGTGGATGCGGTAAAGGAACAGTATTACCCTATTGGCAACTATGAGGACCAGTACATGATTTGGATCACACTACGTCAAGAGAGGGGCCAAGCAGTTGCAGAGTTCACCAATACCTTCCATACCTTGCACATCGAGCTAGGTATCAAAGACTCCGAGTGACATTTGGTTCTAAAATACCGTGGGGCTCTACACAGATACATCCAGGCTGAAATGGATATTCTGGACATCTCATCACTCGGTGTTTCTTATCGATATTCTATTAAAATTGAGCAGAAATTTAAGCACCAGAACAAACGGGAGTTCGGGTCTGCAAATCTGCAACAACCAAAGCATGACAAAGACGGCCCTAACAAACAGTTTCCCGAAAACCAGTCCAAGACACAGGAAAAGAAGGGTCACGGGAAGACAAAGAAGGACACTGGAAAATGGTGTGATTTCCACAAAATCCCCTATCACAACACCGATGAATGTCGCTCAAAATAGTCATTGGTGGCCAAGATCAAAGACAAGGAGCTGAACCCTGATTCAGAATCTGATTTTGACAATACTGGTAAAGGATAGATCATTGACGCAGACCCCACTGCTATTGTCGCGATCGCAGCAATTCAACCAGAAGAACCAACAAATCTTGAAGAGGGGGAGCTCCTTTTTCATTCACAGATGTGGGTGAATGGGACCCCGCTGCATTTTATTGTTGATAGCGGAAGCCAGAAAAACCTCATCTCAGCAGAGGTCATCAAATAGTTGGGATTGTCGACAACACCACACCCGCAGCCATACAACATCGGGTGGCTTCGACAAGGATGAGATCTTCGTGTCAGCCAACAGTGCCGATTGTCATACGCCATCCAACCCTTCAAGGATGAGGTATTATGTGATGCTACTCCACTAGATTTCTGTGATGTTCTCTTGGGCCAACCATATATGTGGAGACGCCATGTTGTTTATGAGTCTCGACCCCGTAGTGTCATTGTTACTTTGGCAGGTCATCTCTACAGAATACCGTATGTAGTTCCAACTATTGTTCCACCTAAAAAGTGTCACAAGGTAGTATCTCATACTGCAAAATTTAGCTTCTTCACAATCTGTTTAGAAGGAGAACAAAAGGACACTGCAACCACTACAGCCTTGCCCCAAGCACCTTCTATCCAATAGAAGCAGGTCGACAAGGCTGCAGCAAAGTGCAAAGATTTCTTTTGCACATCATCCTCTCATCTATCTCGACTTGTTGAATAGCCTCAACCTCAACAGGTTCATGACAGATTTCCACAAACTTAGCAGCGCAACATCTCCAACAAGACAAGCAACTCACCAAGATGCAGATTCAACAAACGCTTTTTCCTCTCCCCCGGGAACTCAACGCAATGGAGACCATTGCTTCCTAAGGAGGGAGGATTGATCTAGGTGGATATTGGTGGCCATCCACCTTTTCCAAATGGCTCAAAACAGTTTTCTTGCAATTTTGGTGATTTACTATTTTTAGCAGGTTTTAACTTCCGGGGCCATTTTGAGGGCCCAAATGAAGGTTTTTCAAGATTGAGGTTCTCAATGATTATTAAAGGCATAATTTATCCCCAAAATGAATCTCCTCATCTCTTCTCAGAGATAAGCTGGCACCATTCTAGCGAGTCTTTCACTCTGTATTTTTACAGTCTCTATATATTTCTTTCATTAATAGAAATCTAGTATTACTGTATATTTGTGTTTATGGTTGCATCTCTGATACATTTCTATTATATTATTGAATATTTGCGATATCTCTATGCATTTATTTATTATATCTCCGATCTCATTTTGTGCCAAAAATAATCCGCATCATTACATCCCTTCATTTGGAATTCTATTTCTTTGGCTTGCTCAAAATTCTCAGCTAAGGTTGTTTTGGCAGCCATGTTCACAAACATGGAAATGGAAGTTAGGAGCACATTATCATATACTTCGATTTGAATCTTTATCTTTGGGTTGAAATTTGTTTAGGATAGTGTTGAATCATTGATTGAAGTCTTTAACCTTCTCCTTTGAACTCATGGTGGTAGAAAACAACTCAGCCATCAAAGCTCCTGTAGTGGTTTCTTCTGCAAATTTATCTAGAAAATCCTTTTGAAACTTTGTCCAACTAGTTATGGACCCTACAGGAAAGTTAAAATACCACGTGGAGGCCAAATTATCAAAAGTATGGGGGAAAATCCCACATATTGTTTCTTCATGTTGGACATTCATCAGTCTAATAGCTAGTATGAATTTTTTGATATGGTCTTCAGGTAGTCCAGAAGTTTCAGGGTCAATTTTAGGGAGTAGCTTTTCTACATGTCGGGAAAGGTTATGTACTCATCCGAGGATAGCCAGGGCATCTTTGGCCAACCAAGGTTGATTATTCTAAGGTGGGTTTCCCCTTTATTGATTATGATCATTGTTATCTTCCATGTCATCTGACTCTGAAACTGAGCATTCTGAGTTAAACCCTTCCTCGTTAGAAAAATTGTTAGGCTCAAAGAAGTTGTCGACTGGTGTTTCGGGGATTAGATTAAGAGGATGTTCGATTTCATTAAGGGAGAAATCTATTAGGTATTCTACTATGTGAACAAAAACCTGGTCAGGGGCATCGACCATTGGTCTTCTTACTTTTCTTCTACGAGGAAGTAACAGAGCTAAGGGTAGTGCTCTGATTTTTTGGGCGTAAGCTCTTGTGATTCTTCTGTTCTGGTTCAACTCCTCGTGGGGAAGAGCGTAAGGTATTTCAGGGAATAAATGTTCTTCCTCTTGCTGGGTTGAGTTACTCGTTTTAGGAGTACTCAATGTGTGTGGTTTGTCTTGAGAATAACTAGCCATGAATGTGGGTTGTTTTGAGTTTGCAGACTGTGTGAAATATTATATTAAAAATATTGTTAGCCATTCATTCTTGAGGCCCTCCTTCTAGCACCAATTTTGTTGAGGGGTCCTAAATCCATTTAACTCAACATCATGAACCAAACCTACCACTGAGGCCCAATTAGACTCTATAGCATTTGATAGTGGAATGGTTCTCTAGATCTTGCGATCCGGCCAATTAATCAATGAGTTTTACGTAGTGGTTTGCAGGATATCTTCTCGCGAAAAATCCTCCTTCAATTTGAACGTTCTCTTTTTGTATTTTCTCCTATAGGTGGGTATGATACAAGATAGGTGTTGCTATAAACCAACTAGGTAACAAAGGGGAAAAGATTAACTACAGAAGAAGGCTGAGCTAGGGATAACCCTCGTGCTCAAGCATGCAGACAATGATTCTTACACCTACGACAAGCCTAGTACTAATGCATCAACTTGTTGGTGTTCCAATTATTGACTGAGATACAATTATCGAAGAAAACATACATGCAATAAATGATGGCAAGAAAAATTGTTTCCTTAGCTCTAATCATTAATAACACATTAACACAACGATTTGATTCCCATCATAAGAGACAAGAATTATAAAAAATATTGAATCAGATAACTTATCAACAGATTCAGAAACTCTTACTCATTACAGCATCCATTCATGAGACAAAGTCAAATTTAATTCCTCCTTAGATCCAATCACACACACTTTCAATGAAAAACATAAGTTTGTCTCTGATCCTAAACAAGACTTCTCAATTAAGGTAGTTCAGAAATAGTTATTTACAATTCCAAAAATGAGGGTCTTTGCAAAAACCATCGACCCTTTAAACATACCGAAACTGCATATTTATCAGAGTGGCAAAGGTTCTCATCCATCTGGGACTGAGACTTAACTCTACATTAACAATTGTAGAACGACCAATTAACTTGACTAAAACACTACTGGAGTACATCCATGTATACTTCACACTTGACTTAATAAAAAAGAGTGGTTCTTATCACACATAGAAGACCACTTATTAATTTAATCTATAATGGTTTTGGAATTGATTAACTAAAAACTGCTACTAACTCTGATACTGAACTGATGCATGCACTGGATTAACTGTAATTGTGGCAGAAACTAATTTGAAGTGACAAATCTTAGTTCTGCATTCATCATGTGTGACGTGCGTTGTTGGAGGCCACTCGAGACAACTAGACATGCAGCGTAAGAATCTCTCGGAGTGACGTGGTGACCTGACATCATATAAGCACATGATTTCCGAAGTTGTTAAGGAAGATCTCTCGAATATGACATGGCATCCAGATGTCATATCGCTGATGTGTCATGGAAAGAATGGTGACACGTGTCACGTGGAAATGGGCAAATGATGCAACCAAATGACCTGGAATGAGTTCCACGTGTCATGACTGATGAGTGTGCCATGTGTCTCAATTGATGGTTTCCATGTGCTTCGGCACTCCGGGCTTCACGAGTTTTGGATTATGAAGCATGAAGTTCTTCTGGAGTAGTACA
Source organism: Picea engelmannii (assembly GCA_009831015.1). Lineage (NCBI taxonomy): Eukaryota > Viridiplantae > Streptophyta > Pinopsida > Pinales > Pinaceae > Picea > Picea engelmannii. Next base: position 1,118,683 of record ML787365.1, read on the forward strand.
GGCCCGGAGTGACGTGGCAGTCTCTCGTTACTTTTCCATTTTGGCACTTAGGCATTCGGGAGTTTCTAGATGTAAAGCATCAAAATATCCCTAAGTGATGATCTCGTGAAGTGATAAGCCAATTCTTATCACTAATTAACTTGGGCTTAAGTCATGTTTAACATTAAATACTTCAGGAGTTCGGCACTTCGACAATTGAAACAATGACAAGTTCGGATGCTCGAACGCTGAAGTTGTGGAGTGACTTTCCTAATGCCTTATGTTAAACCCCGCGCGATTCTAGACCCCCAAATGGACGAGAGCCATTGATCTAATTGGCCTATTGGATCTTTACCGTTGAAAAATTACCTTGTCTGTTTGACAATTCAGGCCCGAAAATGATCGCTCTAAATTGTTGCGTTTTGTCCACAGGCGTTTCTTGTGCATAAAGAAGGCTCGGTTGACCTATTGTGAGCTCAATCAACAGAAAACGTGATGACAAGCATTCTGAACCAAATACAACATGTAATTATCCTTCAAGAAACAATAGAAACATAAATGCATGAAGACTCAATCAAGAAAGAAACAAATAAAACCAAGTCACTCAGTAATGGGAAACCGGCTTAACCAACTAGAAGAGAAAAAGTTTCTTTGTTGTTATGAGTTTTTTATGAATACATGAGTTATACTGTGAATGAATAAATTCATGAAAGGGTGAATAAGTTTCAATTGTTTCTCTTCCCTGATCTTATGCAAGGAGTGTGTTTAACAGAGTCTTTGACTCGAAAAACTTAGGAGAAATAGCTTGGGTTTTCTCGTGAAACAATGCAAAGATATTTAGCAAGGAGTGCACAAATCCAGAAATCGACTAAGTGTTTAATTATCCCTCTAAGGATTCAAAGGGTTTGAGAAACAAAGCTCAAGAGATATAGAGGGAAGAAATATTCAAAGGGAGAGAAGCTCTGAAGGTTTAAGGAGTTATCAACCAAGATCCCTTCAGGAGGAAGCAGAGTCAGTCCAGACCGTTAGATCTAGAAAATTGCATGGAAGTTATTCATGAAGCATTTTGGCATTTTGTGGTTTGGAGTGCTTTGAAGTATTAAGGAGTGGGATCGTTGAAGGCTAAAATCATGAAGTGATCCTAGACGTTGGTTGCGAAGGGGATACGTGGCCGCGGATAAGCTAGTTTGGGAGGGAAGATCTTCGGAAGAACTTGCGTGAAGCAAGGCGCAATCTTCGCGAAGTCATAGAGAGTGGAGTAGATCATGACCATTGGATCTATAGAGGGCACATGGTGAAGATCCACGAGTTTCATAAGAATATCCCTTTGGAAGGAACCGAGGATAGAACATCTGAAAACGCCTGAAGGTCAAGTTGTTGAAATCCATCTTAGCCTCCCTCTTGGAAAGGACACATGGAGTGTGGAGATTTATTTTGGAGGTTTGACACTCTGTGTGAAAAGGTTGTAGGAACTTTTGAAGCTCCTGAACGTCGAAGTCCTGAAGTGGACCTGGGCGTTGATTTGGGTGGATGTGTGGCGCCCAATCTAGAATTTTAGGTATGGATTACTCTAGGGAAAAGTGGAGGTTGGAACATTCATAACTCTCACAGTGCAGAGTCTCGAAGCAGATCTCGCTCGTTGGTTGCGAAGGGGGGACATGGACCATTGATCTAGTTCTAGTTAGAGTCTTGAATTTGTGAAGCATCTAGGAGGTTAAGCCCCAGGTCATAGCTCGAGGTCACATGAAAAGAAGGGCTAGTGGAGGGAGCTAGTGCCCAAATTTCAAGTCTATAAAAGAGCTAAAGAAGGGGGGGTCATGAGTTCCATAAGACCTGCACCTAAAATACAAAAAGGGGCATGTGTAGTTTGTAACATGGGCTACTGCAGGCCCAAAAGAGATAATTCATCTCAGGAGACTAAGATCCTTGACCGGAAGGTCATGGAACCCTTAGGATTTGTTAATCGAACCTTTATGCAAACAACTAACAACTTATGCAAACCAAATCGATTTCTGTCGATGTTGATCAGGATCAGCACTCGACGACTGTTTTTTTTTTTTGGTCCCTTTACTCACTTGACTTCTTTCTGATGTCAAATATGAGCACATTAGGTGCAGTCTTAGTTGTTGATTATTAATTCAGGTGTTAAGTTCTTTTAGACATGAGGTTTCACAAGTTCACAAACATGACTAGGTGATAAGAGAGATGAAAACAAACAAAGATAAACCAATTCCCCAAAATGAAATCGAGTCATACAAATGAAGAAAACAAGTGGTACCCAAAAAGTGACAAAAATTGATAAGGCTTTTAGGGTGTGTTGAGTGCTCAACAGGAACCTCAAGGTTGCGGTGAAATTTTTGAATTTGCATTAAAATATATTTCTAATAAATTCCAACAAGACCTAGGTACTAGGAGTTCTCACTTCATGTTATGCATTGATATTTTTCCAATGGAAGTTTTCTTTCATCAAATAGAGTATGTATGCAAAAGTTGTCAATTTTCACTTGCAACTCTTTTTTCACATGCAACTTTATGAGACTAATTTTCAGATCTAGAAATTGCTTCCCATTGAACTAACAGTAAAACCCTAGTTGTTATCACTGAACAATTTTACAATGAAAATTATTGACTGAAATTATATGTAGCAGAAACAATAAGATCATAGATGAATCATCAATACACATGAGATACAAATTTTAGTTATGTAACCTTGTTAAATTCAGAAATTCTAAGGGAAAAACCATCCCTCCCAACCAGAACAATATCACCAAATCTTAGGACAACCTTGTCCTCTCAGACAATATAAACATCACCAAAAATTGAGGACATCATTGTCCTCCAATAACCATACAAATCAAAAAACCAAAACTCAGAAATTTACTGGAAACTTCATCTTCCCACAAATCTGTTGCAAACCACTTGTACGACCTGATGACATCACCTATCAGCCTGTATAGACATGCTCTTGCCAAGAAAACTATGATCGTGGTTATCCTTATTGCAACCCACATACATATGTGTTTTTCTCCACTACAACCTATGTATACGTGATTGTGCCACTTCGACCTGCGTACATACACAATTTTCCCTCTTGCAACCCACGTACATACATGCTTTGTCTTCTTGCAACTCGTGTCAAGTACAGAAAACCCTTGTACATAAACCTCTGTACAATTCACTCCATGCAACTTCTCTCCCTTTAGGGTCGATTTTCCACCATGCATAATTTCTCTTTGTTGAAAACACCAAGCCACCTAGCACAAGTGCAGACTCACTTATGCTAGATCCATTCTTCCACTCACTCTACACAATATGAAAGTCATAATGACCTCTCTCCTTTATATAAAATTATTAGGGTTCAACATAGAATCCCCTCCACAATTCAACATCAAATTAGACGTTATTATGGGTGTGAATCCCCAACACAAACCCACAAATCCCACCACCAAAACAATGAAGCCCCAGCTTCATTCCAATGGTGGTTTTCACTAAAAGAAGAGTGAAATGTGGTGGCCACGACAATTCCCACATGATCAACACCTCAATAAAGTATTCTTGCATGAAGGGTATCTCGGATGGATCATACTCAATAATCTATTTGAGCACATCATGATTGTGTTCATTGACATAGTTAGGGCCACTTGAATCCATCACATGTTTATCATTATTTTCCTTGTTGTCTAAGGTTTCATATGTTTCATCTCCCATGGGATTGTATGCATGTGTAAGGATCATGCTAAGAAAACCCCCAAGGGTAGAGGACTAGGTCCTTGAAAAGAGCATCCCCCAAGCATCTAGAGCATCGATCACGAAAATGTCCATGAGGAGGCTTATATGTGGAAAATCAATCAGAAAAACCTCAATGTCCTCACACACCCCAAATACCTTGACCCTTCCTGAATCAATACAGCATACATTTCCATAGGGTCAGGTTGTCTTCAGACCAAGTTGTTCCATCACCTTCAATGACATGACATTTATTGAGGCACCAGAATCAAGCATGCAGTTGTTCAAGTGGAGGCCATTCATGCCTAATGAGAGGTAGAAGGGAGGATTCATTTCTTTTGGTCGATTGAGATACATAGTGTTCAAGATGATAGGAGGATATTCCTTCTCGGTTGTCACCTGCAATACTTTCAAAATTTCTCTTTTTAAAGAATGGATCTTACACATCTCTGTCACTCGGACTGTCATATTCAATTTTCCAAACATGCTTACAACGTCTATATTTAACTGAATATGGTCTGGAGGAGTTGGATTAGGAAGCAACTTGCCTACAGAGATGGAGGTGGTGGTGCCACATTTTCTTCTAATGGAAGAGGAGTGCCAGGATGAGATGGAGGGGTTGAAGTTTTATTCCTTCTAGTGTAGGTCAGATATTACCTCCTCCTTAATTCCTTCTTTTGATCATTTGTTAAGTGATTCAAGGCCCGGAATCTCCCCTCTCTTTCTCCTTGTCTTTTAGCTTCATTTATATGTTCTTGAGTGACTTGTTCCTCTTGGAAAACACAGATCATATCCATGAAATTCATATCGTTGGGAGAATCTTCATTTCGTCAGGGGAATTCATCTTCTCAGTTAGGTTCTTGGCATGGAAGGAACCAATCTTCTATGTCAACTGCCCCAACTAGTTTAAATTATCGAGTACCTTTTCCTCTTGTTGAGGCCTTAGTTTCCAACCTATGACATCTCTTTGTTGCCTGGTAAACTAAGGTCTAGGAGCATATTGAGTCCTCTAAACAATAGTCAAACGACCCATAATCTGATTCTACACCTGGGTAAACTGAGTTTTCATCTGATCTATCTTCTGGGTCAAGAGGGAAATTGGATCAGGATCACTATTGTTGGAAACTTTAATTTTTGCTTTTGCTTTGGCACGAGGGTAGTGAAAAGGTTCTACCCTTGAATCAAATATATTTTCTTCAATCTCGGCATTGTACTCCTTCACTCGTGCCAATGATGTGGGCTTCTTGTCTTTCAAAATGTGTCGAAACTTCCCTTCAAAATAATTCATGTAAAGGAGACAAACTGATGATGTTGTAGGACAGAATTCTCTTGGAATTTGATTGTACAACCTGTCAAATCTAGTGTTAAATTCCTTCATTGTCTCATTCTCCTTTTTCTTTATCTAATTGAATTGAGCTCCAAGCATCCCACCATCTGTCTTTGTTGATTATCTTCTCTTAAATAAGTTGGAAAAATATTCATAGGATGTGAGATGGTCATCAGGGAGGCATCTAAACCAATCAAGAGCTTCTTCGGTTAATGATGAGGCAAATAATCTCATGGCCACATCTTTGTGCTCAATACTTGCATTGTCCATCTCTCATCCCGTGACATAAAGATGGTCCTCAGTAGTCACTACATTGTTTCCTAGGAACTTTGGAAACCACTTGTTAGACTCTTTTGGCATTGTGTTAGGGTATCCTTAGATATTGGACATGTTACGGGGTTTGTAGAGGTCCTTAGCCCAAGGGTGATCCATTGGAGCAAGAGGAAGGGTACCATGGAAGATTTTTTTAACAGTGGAAGACGTGAGAGGATGTCTTATTTGGTAAACCTTGGAAGGCTTGAACCTCCCAAGGGGAAAAGGCTTGTATGAGGAAGGGTTCTGGGGGGGCGGAGTGACTGCATGAGCTTCAAGAGGAGCTCATCAAAAAATGTGGAAATGGAATGTCCCTTGCATGGAGTCGCTAGGAAATATAAGGGATAAAGGCTTCATGATAGCTTGCCAAAGTGTCCTTAGGGTTTCAAAGAGGATTCAAAATCCTCCCCTACAACGATGCCAAAATGTTATCGAACAAGTTGTAGGTTGGGAAAATCCCGACCCAGCCACCAATTGGTGATAACTTGGAGGTCACCTACCCACTATCACCTTAGGCAAGTATCCCCATCACTTTAGAGGTGAGGTAGTCACCTCAAGGGGAGAATCTCGGTGACCCTAGGGGGAATGAGATGGAAAAGGGTAAAGATGAAGAGGATGTCCCTAGAGGTCAATTATATATGGTATGAATTTCTTGGGAAAGAGTCTTAGGAAGGTTCAAGGGTTTCCAAATGTATTGAGTGACCTATCGATAGTGAAGTACCTGCCCGAGACACAAGAAAAAAAAGCATATGATGCAATATAATCAATTGAAAAAGAAAGTTAAGCTTGTTGTCCCTAATAGAAACTATTAGTAAAAATATATATCAGCAACAAAATGGAACAATAATATTCTAAACAAGAGCTATAAATCAAGGGAAAGATGCAAGAGATAAACTAGCTAAACACTAGTGAAACTCAAGATTTAAAGACCAAGATACTAGCATGAAAAGATAAGGCTGTTGTAAACACATTTTGCAGAAATATATATCAGTTGTATGGCTGTAACAATAAACTTATTACAGCAAGAAAATCAGCCGCTAAAACTCCACCAAACTTTGTCAAAAAGTGCACTAGACCAAATAGTCTAAGTGTGCAAACTTTGGGCAATTTCCAGCGGTTGATTAGAGAGTTATTCAACCAATTAGATTAGGTTTTCTACAACCCTAATGGCTGAAGATGCAATTTTATAAAATCATCAAGAACTAACCCTTTATGGGGGACTCCCTAGTGGCTTATAGGTTCTCTAAGCACAACAAACACAACCCAAGTTGAAAAAAGTTAATACAACAAGAAATTTTGTTTCCCAATGCAATATTTTGTTTCTCCAATGCAAGAATACTTCATATTAGTGCCTTGAAAATTGGGTGATGGAGTCTTTAAATCACAATCTATATCAAAAAAAAACCTATGGGTGTAAACCCTCTTAGTCCCTAGGGTATGCCAACCAAACCTAGGGTAAATTTAGGAGGGTATGCACACGTGTATTCCTCCTAGCAACCCTTGCAAAAAAGAAAGACTTAAAACCTTTAACAAAGAGATGAAGCAATGATGGAGGGTGTATATAGCATACTCCCCCCTAGGTTTTTCACCAAAAATAATGAAAGTAAGCAATAAAATAATAGCATATGCATATTTTTCCTTACCTAATCCAAGAAAATGAGAGAACAAACCCTAGTTACCATGCAACATTCATCCAAGATTCAAGAGAGCAAGCCTTTAGGGGGTGTGCATCACTCCTCATCCAAACACAAAGATACATTCACCATAATACATTCCACAAGAGAGAAACACCAAAATCACCAAGGGTAGAGAAAATTTCAACCATGTACATCTCACAATGGGAGAGTTATGTTATGAAATGAGATCTTATGATCTCTATTTATACAAAATGTCTCCAAAATAGTTTGTCCACATAATATTAGGGTAAAAAAAAAGACTAGGGATAAACAACCCCAATATTTCCCCTTTTACAAAATAACATTAAACAATTCACTTAAAATTTAATTTTACACGAAAAGAAACCTTAATTCAAAGTGACATCGCCCCTTTAGAGGACGTTTTGGCACTAGGAGCAAGTCGTTGGTGTTGGAGGAGTGTATTTAGGCTTCCCAAATCCACATGTCAATAATATAAGTCACTTTCTTCATGGTAAAAGCCTCATTCTCCTCAAAAATTCCATGTTCCAATGAGTGGTAAGCTCACCACCAAATCCTATCCCCCCTAAGTGATGCCATGCCTCTAAAGGTGATGTTTTTCCTCTCCTAGGAAAAACGTTTGGCATGTGCGGGATAGATTATGTTGTCCAAGTCATATTCTAGGCCTCCAAAGCTTCATCTCTCTCATTCGGCATGCAGGCCCTTGGAATCCACCTATGGGATTCAAGCCCCATGGAAGATCAAGCTAGGCTTGTTCCTCCAAAACTGTCCACCAACTAGGTCCTTCAAAGACAAATAAGCACACTCTCCAAGGATCTCAAGTCAAAATATCATGATAAGTAAATCAAGTCAATAAATGAGCCACCTAAGTGTTGGAGTTACTTCACACACACCTAGGATTTATATTTCCTAAGGTTTTTTCTTGTTTATTAGTCATTATTCAGACTCCTATATTTTAGATAGAATATTCCTCTAGGGACAATATTCTCTTCAGTTTTCACTTTAGTTTGATCAATTGAGTGGAGTCTAGATGCCACATTGGTATTATCACCATGCAACATTGGGATCATCACCATCTAATGTGTATTTTCCTTGGGATCATCATTGGACTAGTGCATTACCCATTATTCATTGATCTCCTCCTCACTTCACTCTGTTTCAGTGAGTTAATTGAATACTGATACACTAGTTAACTCAGCTAGGTGGTAGTTCACTCTCGTAATTGCCCGAGAGACTAGACTAGGTGGCAGTTTACTCATGTAACTACTGGTGTGTGTCCATATCACTCTAGACCACCACTCTAGCGCATTGGCTTCTCCTCTAGTGCGCATTGGTTGAGTTATACAGAGTATATCATGTGTAAATTATCATTCATTCATTTGGTTAACGAGAATTCTTCCATTCTTTCTCTCCTGTTTCTCTTTTCTTCTAATTTCTCTGCAACTGTGTATGTCAATTCCTAGCTAGATATATTTTTTGCAGGTTCAACACATTTACATGGTATCAGAGTTAATGGACTACTAGGGAAAAGACACACCAAATTATTTTTGCAGGTACTGAAGATTAAAGTCAGCAGAAAAATGGAATTTTCAAAAGAATTCATTCTTACACCTTACAATTACTTTTCATGGAAGGATAAGATGATCATGCATCTTCCCAGAAGAGGATTTTATAGTTTAACCATGAACACAGAGACAGAACGAACATCAGCTATCGAAAAATCCAAGTATCTAAATTGAATGGATGAAGCATTTGGAACAATTTGCAGTCTCATTTCTCATGATCTCCTTTTTCACATATCTTCTTGTAAAACCCCCAATGAAGCTTGGACCACCATGGAAGGGATTTTTGGAAAATAGTATGAGATGAGGGGACACATACTCGAGGTGGAATTTCTCACATTGGATCCAAAAAGCTTCGACATTCTCCAATATTTCTTTACAAAATATAAGGATTTACTGTTGCAACTCAAGGCTTGTGGGGTTGATAAATCTAAGGAGGAGAAAAAAATGGTTCTCACCATTCTCTCCAAACTTGGTCCTGAATTATTAGTCTTTGTATCCAAATTCCATTCAGTTAGATTCACCTCTGGAGCCACCTGGAAGATGCCTTCTCTTGAGGAATTTATCAAATCTCTGACACAAGAGTAGAACAAGATCATCGACATGGGAAAAATCAAAGGCCCAAACGTGCATGCGCTTATTGTGAAATATGGCAGTGGCCATCAATATCATAAATATAAATATAAAGACAAAAGGAAAGCTAATGCAAATACGAAGAAGGAAGGGTACTCAAAACCCTTCAACGATGCCTTTAGATCCAAAGGTGAAAAGGGAAGAAAATGAGAGAAATGCACATACTACCATAAAGGATTCCATCCATAATTCGCATGTATGCAAAAACAGATAGATCTTATGACTCAAATAATTCAGCAAAACAACCTTGGAGATCGCATCCCCAAGGGTGCCAAGAAGAAGAAGCCAAAAGATCAAAATCCTAAGAAAGGAAATTCTAGCCATGCTTTGATTGTCATCAACTCCTCTCCCGATGCTTGGATCGTAGATTCAATAGCATCACATCACATGCCTACTACAAAAATAGTCTATTCTTCATTGTATGCATTCAAAGGTACTCAAATTATGATGTGGGACAACTCTCCATTCGAGGTCACCGGCAAAGGAAGGATTGAAATCACCAATGAAAGCTTCGAGAATGTGTTGCACGTTCCCAAACTTTTCGTCAATCTTTTCTTCATGTCTCATATGAAAAATTTCAGCACCGGAAAGAAAGTCATATTCACACCTGATGTAGTGGACATCTATGACATGAAAACCAATTCCAAGGTTGTTGTCGGTGAGGTAAATCATCAATCTAGGCTTTACACATTTTCTGAAGTTATTGAACCAGGTTCTGCTTTATTGCTTACCTGTGTTGATGAAAGCAGTAGGATATGGCATGAAAGGTTCGGGCATTTAAATTTCAGATATATACAACAACTTAGCAAGCAAGGATTGGTTGAGGGTCTACCAAACATCCATTTTTCCAAAGGAATCTATGAGGGATGTGTTCTTGGAAAACACCCTCAAGAGAAATTCGACAAAGGAAAGACTCAAAGAGCTTCTTGTCCTTTAGATTTGATCCATAGTGACCTCATGGGCCCTTTTCAGCATCCATCAATCAGCAAAGCAAGGTACGTGCTCATTTTTGTTGATGTTTTCTCACATTTCACGTGGATCTTCTTTCTCGGGAAAAACCCAAAGGTCTTTCAACACCTCAAAGATTTCAAAGCCCTGGTTGAGACACAGTCAAGAAAGAAAATAAAAATCCTATGAACTAATAATGGGGGTGAGTATGTCAACCATGAGATCTAGAATTTTTTTCATGAGGTAGGGATTCAGTTGTAGCACACAATTCCCTATACTTTGCAGCAAAACGAAGTTGTTGAGCATAAAAACAGATCTCTAAAAGAGATGGCATCCTCCATGCTACATGCAAAGTCACTTCCACAAATATTATGGGTCGAAGCACTTAACTAGGCAACCTACATCCAAAATATATATCCCCATAGATATATCAAGGATAATACCCCCTACAATGCTTGGAGCGGCCTCAAACTAGAAGTGACCCACTTTTATTTTTTCGGTTCACATGCATGGGCCTGGATTCCCTGAAAAGAGGAAGGCACTTGATCCACAGAGCACATAGTGTATTTTTGTTGGATACCCCAATGATGTGAAGGGATACATACTCATTGATCTTTCCTCGAACTGGCTCATCATTGAGCGTAGTGTCCAATTTGAGGAAAGTGTCTCGCATGTACCTCAGCAACCGCATGTAGACACCTTTGTTCTTCCACCTGTCAGAGATGATGAGCATGCACATGTCGAATCTTCTTCAGATGGAGTTATGATTCAGAGGATTTAGATGATCCAGATATAGAGTCAGTACAGTCAAGTGTAGAGTTAGTGCATCCAGATCCAGATGCAAAGCCATAGCATAGGCCCAAGTGGGCCCAGACTACTCTTCAAGATGCAGCGAATCTTGTTGGTTATCCAGACGATACTAGGAGGACTCGATCTGATTTTGAGGAGCCTCCTCTTGCACTCACTGCAACTGAACCATTTCCACCTAGGTATCTTTTCTTGGTTCAGTCTTTAGATCCACAGTCTTATGGTGAGGCTGTTGGAAATCCCTTTTGGGAATCCACCATGCAGGAGGAGTACAACTCCCTCCTCGAGAGCCAGACTTGGGATCTAGTTCCCCTTCCTTCAAGAAGGAAACTTGTCAGGTGTAGATGGGTCTACAAGACCAAGAGCGCAGTGGATGGACAGATTAGCATATACAATGCCAAGATTGTTTCCAAAGGCTTTCAGTAGGTGCATGGAATTGACTATGATAAGACCTTCGCTCCAGTAGTGAAGATGGATTCCATATGTTTGGAAGTTTCCATTGCGGAATCCAAGGGATGGGAATTCCATCATTAGGATGTGAAGAATGGATTTCTTCACAGTGATCTCTCTGAGGAGATCTATATGGAGCATCCCTAGGGATTTATGCAGGATTCATCTTTGGTATGTTGACTGAAGAAGTCTCTTTATGGCCTCAAATAGGCTCTGAGGGCATGGTATGCCAATATGGACTCCTACCTGTTCTCACAGAACTTTGTACATTGTAATTCAAAACTGAATGTTTACATGCTCAGGACAGTTGACTCACTTCTACTCCTAGTTCTGTATGTTGATTATTTGATGATTGTTGGTTGTTCGACTTCAGCAATTGTTGTAGTCAAGAGGATTTTGCATGACAGGTTATTGATGATGGACATGGGTCCGCTACACTTCTTCCTTTGACTCGAGATCAGTCAAGATGCATCAGGCATCAAACTGTCTTAGGCTAAGTATGCACGAGATCTCCTTAAGATATTTTACATGACAGACTGCAAGTCTACTTCGACTCCTTTCCTATAAGGAGTCAAACTTGAGGATGGCAAGGACACTCCATTGGTTGAAAACACACTATACAGACAACTAGTGGGCATCTTTTTGTATCTCACACACTCCAGCCCAGACCTCTCGTATGCAGTTAGTGTAGACTCCAATTTCATGAAAGAACTGCATGAGCTACATTGGAAGGCTGCAAAGTGTATCCTTCAATATGTATAGGGAACCATCACCTTTGGGATTCACTATTCAACAAAATCTACATTGAACCTCATCGAGTTCACTGATTATAACTGGGTTGGCGATAGCATTGATCGCAAGTCCACATCTAGTTACTCACTCAATCTTGGTTCCAGAACTATATGTTGGTAGAGAAAGAAGAAGGTTGTTATTTCTCTATATTCAGTCGAGGCAGAGTACAGAGTGGTAGTTAACATAACCATTCAGGCTATGTGGCTACAACATTTTCTCACTGAGTTCGGCATTTAGTTTCATCAGTTGATCACCATTTGGTGTGACAACCAGAGCACTCTGAAGTTTTGCAAACATCCACATGCACTACATCCTGGACTTAGTATACGAGGGGATCATCGACCTACAGTTATGTCCTTCAGCAGAATAGACTGCAGACATCTTCACCCATACCTTCATTGAGAAGAAGTTCCATTCTATGGGTGGTCCTCTCGGAGTGAAGGACACAGTTACCTAGCAATTGTCAGTTCTTCTTTTTACATACATTGTACCTTGAGGGGAGGTTTTCTCATGAGGTTTTCCCTCTTTCCTCATTTTATTTCAGTGTATCTTTTGTATCTGGGTACCTAACATGGCCTCTTTGTCGAAACCCATTCTTTATTTTCACCATAGTGATGTTCAAGGGGGGTGTTGGAGTTACTTCACACAGACCTAGGATTTATTTTTCCTAAGGTTTTTCCTTGTTTATTATTCATTATTCAATCTC